>BLSH010535609.1:52591-77364 GCA_018402905.1 Glandirana rugosa
CAAAGTGTGTGTGAAACGTCTACACACTTCTTGTCTACAAGTCAAAATAACTGAACATCTGTTCTTCACACATCTGCAAAGTGTGTGTGAAACTACAGCATAGAGAAGAACAGGTATATGGTTTCGCTCTGCTAGAGTTTTAAACCCAGTTTGCAGATGTTTGCAGAACAGTGATACCTGTTCTTCTCTATGCTGTAGTTTCACACATACTTTGCAGATATGTGAAGAACAGATGTTCAGTTATTAGCGGCTATAGTTAAAGTGACACACAGACTTTGCAGATGTGTACAGAACAGATGTTCAGTTATTAGCGGCTATTTTTAAAGTGACACACAGACTTTGCAGATGTGTGCAGAACAGATGTTCAGTTATTAGCAGCTATTTTAAAGTGACACACAGACTTTGCAGATGTGTGCAGAACAGATGTTCAGTTATTAGCGGCTATTTTTAAAGTGACACACATACTTTAAAGATGTTTGCAGAACAGATGTTCAGTTATTCCCGGTTTCATTTAAAGTGACACACAGACTTTAAAGATGTTTGCAGAACAGATGTTCAGTTATTCCCAGTTTCATTTAAAGTGACACTCACAGTTTCCAGATGTTTGCAGAACAGTGATATGGGTTCTCCCGGCTTATTTATACTTTTTTGACACAGTTTGAAGATCATTTTAGAACTGTTATATGGCTTCTACCGTTAATTAATACTTTTCAGACCCAGTTTGAAGATGATCCACATTCACCTCCATTTTTGCTTTTTTTATGTTTTTATTTTTTTTTAAATATTTAAAGTTATTTCCCTGTCCCCATTTCTTTGTAGGTCACTTGTCCCACCCTTACCCCCATTTCCTTCCTTTTGCAGACCTCTAGGACTTTCCAGGACTATTTTACAGCCATTTTTGTGCCTAAAAGTCTGTGTCCCCATTGATTTCAATGGGGTTCGGGGTCCGGGACAAAGTTCGGGTGCTGTCCGGACCCGAACCCGGACTTTGCCCGAAGTTTGGCCGAACCAGCAGAACCCGGACTTCTAGAAGTTCGCTCAACTCTAGTGGTGACTCAAATACACTCACTGATGGATGCCAATGGTAACAAGGCAGTCAAAAATGTGGACATTGCAGCCCAGTTCGTCCAATACCTATCATCCTTATACAATTTACTAACGACTACCACATGCAGAGAACACACCAATAGATTCCAACCAATAAAAGACTTCTTAGATACTTACAGTCCCTCACAGATATCGGAGTCAGAAGCCGAACAACTAGAAGCCCCTATATCCCGGGAAGAAACCCTCCTTGCCCTTAATTAATTGAAGACAGGGAAGAGCCCGGGCCCAGATGGCCTAACGGTAGGATATTATAAAGCATTTACACACCTCCTCCTACCACACTTTCTAAAAGCATTCAACAATCTCTCGGCCCACTCTCCCACTTCCCACAACACTCTAGAATCCCATATCATCATGATCCCCAAACCAGGTAAAGACCCTACATTAGTAACAAACTACAGGCCGATCTCCCTTCTAAACGTCGATTTGAAAATGTATGCCAAGATTCTTGCAAACCGCCTGCTTCCAATTCTACCCAAACTTGTTTCCCTCGATTAGGAGGGTTTTATACCCGGGAGGGAAGCAAGAGATAATACGCTAAAAGCACTCAATATACACCACTGGTTGACAACTAAACAACAAACAAACATAAACTTTCTGTCCCCAGATGCAGAGAAGGCATTCAATAGAGTGGCCTGGGACTATATGTCAGAAACACTTAGGGCCATTGACCTCAGAGAACGTATATTGAATTTCATACTAGCAGTCTACTCCACTCCCGCGGCGAGATTCTGTGTTAATGGCCACCTATCGAATGCCTTCCTGATCTGAAATGGTACATGGCAGGGATGTCCTCTGTCTCCCCTGATCTTTATTCTAACCCTTGAACCCATCCTTAGATGACTTAGGGGCAACGCTGAAATAGCAGGCATCCCCATAGCAAACTGTACCTTTAAATTAGCAGCTTATGCTGACGATATTCTTCTCTTCTTGACAAACCCCCTCACTACGATCCCAAACCTGCTGAAAGATTTCTCACTTTTTAAAACTCTATCCAACCTACAGATGAACTTCTCCAAGTCCCATGCACCTAACATTTCCCTAACATGAGATACCGTTCAACTTTGCGAGTCCAATTTCACATTCGAATGGGAAAATTATGCCATCACATATCTTGGCATTCAGCTGCCATCCAAACTATCCAATCTTTACCCACAAAATTATGTCCCGAAATCCTTTCCAGGTGGTACAGGACACCCCACATGCTACATAAGTTGTACCCCGTGGTCCCACCAACATGCTGGCGGTGTAAAAGAGAGGTTGGGTCATCCCTACATATATGGTGGCACTGCCCGCAGCTCCAATCCTTCTGGAAAGAAGTGCACCACATCACTACCCAGGTAATGACCTATACTCTAGACTACACCCCAGCTCAATCTCTACTACACCATCCTTTAACACCAGAGAAAACCTACCAGAACTCGCTAGCCATTCACATAACTAATGCAGCAAGAATGTGTATACCATTCCATTGGAGAGATCCCAACCCCCCCACTGTAGCAGAATGGTTAAACCGCATTAAAAATAGCCGAAATGGAAAACCTCGTCCCCCAAGCAAGGGAATCCCAATTCAAATTTAACAAAATCTGGGCCTGCTGGCATCACTTCATCACCACAGACGAATACCTCACATATTCTACATAGCCTAATCAGCTCCATCTACAAAACCGACAGACGGAGGAGAATGGAACCCCCTTTATCCCCACCCCCCCCTTTTTTCCCTCTTCCCTCCCCCCAACCCCCCTTTCCAACTTTCTCTCTATTTCCACACGTACGTAACCTCTCTCCTATAAATACTCAACTCAACCTTGACATATATTTCCTTCACCTCCCAACACCTTAGAACTGTAACCTCACTCACTACGTATTCTATAACCTTCACAATTTCCATACGTTGGGGTACAACCACCTGGGCACGGAGAAGTACCTATAACCTTAGGCCATAAAAATAATGACCCCAAAACAACTACATTGCACAAGCACCCCCCCACACAATCATTCACCTAAACCTGACTCCGTACACATACCCCTACCCATATCGATAGGCTCAACCCACATATCAGGAGAACGACCCTGATTACACCAGTCACTCATCTTCTGCTCTTTATAATCCTCTCAGACCCATGCCAAAACAAACCTACCCTTCTATGAGGTATCATATATGGATAAACTTGACTAGATACATTTAACCCCAAAAAGCAGGAAAACATAAAATTTGCAATGCTGTATGTATCAAGATCTATGATGTTATAAAGATACATGTTGAATCTGTATGAATCTAATGCTCTCTCTGTTATGTGTAAAAGATGCAACATGCTGTGACTCTCAATAAAGCTTTCTTTGAAAAAAAACCCAAAAAACTTGGGAATGTGAGTTCCCGCTATGCAGAGTTGTGAAAAAAAATGTAAAAAAATAAGGTGGAATTAAAATCTCAATTTTTATTTTTACCTACAGGTAAACTTATTATAAAGCTTACCTGTAGGTTAAATAAATATCTCTAGTAAGCAGAAGCCAATAACCTCACCAGTGCATGCACTCTGAAGGAACAGCATACCTGTGTCATTCCTGACGAGCTCTGTGCCATGTCCATGACTCCTGCATGCGCCAGAGTGATGTCAAACCTGGAAGGAAGACTTGATGAAGTGGAAGCCCTGTCAGCGATGACAGCATACTGCTGAAGGGGTTTGTTTAAAGGTAAGTCTTTCATAATGTATGCATCGCATACTAGTACATTATGTCTTTACCTTGCAGGGAGAGGTTTTTTTTTTCATTACTGAACTCTACTTCCGCTTTAAAGCTCCCACACAGACATGGAAACACAGCAAAGTGACGGCAGAAAAAAAAACTGAGCGGTCCATTGAGTCTGCCCCTTTTTTTTTAAAGATCTATGTTTGAAACCACTTACTGTTGAATGACTCACTACCTCTGCTGTAAGTTTATTCAAAGCATCAACTGCTCTTTCAGTAAAATAATACTTTCTGAAATTAGTTTTGAACTTTCCTCCAGTTAGTTTGAGGTCATGTCCCCTTTCTTGATTTTGGTTTCATATTAAAACTACCACCCTCTTGAACCTTATTCACCCCCTTGATGTATTTAAAGGTTTCAATCAGGTCATCACTTTCTCTTCTTTCCTCCAGACTGTACAAATTAAGTTCCTGAAGTCGCACTTGATATGTTTTATCCCCCAGACCTTTCACCATTTTTGTTACCTGTCTTTGGACTTGTTCTATCTTATCTCTTATGTCTTTTTTAAGTGAGGTCTCCAGAACTGGACACAGTATTCTAAATAAGGTCTCACTAAAGTTATATATAGGGGAATCAGAGCCTCCTTCCTCCTGCTGGTGATCCCTCTAGTAATGCATCCTAGAATTCTATTCACTTTTACCACTGCCTGGTCACACTATTTACTCATTTTGCAAGCATCTGAAAGTACCCTCGAATCTTTTTTCCTCTTTAGCACTGGCCAACACTATACCCGCAATAGTGTACTCTCTCAAGGGATTATTTTTCCCTATGTGGATTATTTTACATTTAGAAACATTGAACTGCAATTTCCACAGTTTTGACCAATCTTCCAGCAATGGAAAATAATGTTCCATGATACAGACACCCCCAGGGATATCAACCCTATTACACACCCTTGTATCATCAGCAAAAAGACATACCTTGCCCAACAAACCTATAGTTATATCACTTACATATAGATTAAATAGAACAGGAGCGAGTACGGAGCCCTGTGGTACACCACTAGTGACTGGTCTCTGTACTGAGTGAACCCCATTTACAACCACACTCTGGTATTTCTCCTTTGGTCAACTGCATATCCACTGAACCACCTAAACGTTAAATCCTTCTTGTGGATAAGTACAATATTAGCTGTCTGCCAGTCAAGCACATACACACTTGAGAGTACATGTAGAGCATTCAAGAGTGTGTAAACAATGATTGTAAAACATGTATTAAGGGCCAATATTTATTACTCCAGGTTGATGAGCTGTAGAGGTTTGTAAAGTGCCACCTATGTACAACTTTGTATCTAGAAATCAAAAGTTAAAACACAGACAAATAACCACTGTGTCTTACTATAGGTCAAACTAATTAACCTCAGTGTAGAGATATAAAGTGCAAAGTGTAAAGTGTAAAAAATGTTTAAAAAAATATATATATTTTCCAGAATACATCAAATAAGTGAATAATTGATGGACAATAATAAATAGCCAATTCTAGAATAACACACTCCTCTTTGCAGTAACAATCACAACGTGCAAATGATTTCCTTTTGGACGTGCAAAAATACAAAAAATAGTGTGCAAAATGTGCAAAAGTCTCATATGTAGATATGTATGAAATATTAGTAATATTAGGGAAAATCCTGCAAAAGAGGACTGTTTTGCGCTATTTGCGCGTTCCTGCGCGCACGTGCGTCCGTGCTGGAAACGGCGCCAAACGGCTCAGTGTTACATAGGGATGTAGCCTCTGCCTCCACTGCTTCAGCATTGGCCAATTCCTGAGTTAAAGAGGAAGCAGTGACATAACCCCCCACCCCCAACAAAAAAAAAAAAGTCTAGAAAAAATACTGTATGCTCCATTTTTAATTTTTGGACTTTTTTTTTTACACAGGGCAGATGAGGCATGACACAAAAAAGTCAATGTTTTAGCCTTGCCATCCTCCTGAAGTAATAGTGAATGTAAATAAGCAATTAAAATGTAAAATTTTCAGTGAGAAGATCCCTTGGTCTTTGTTGCTACTCTTTACAATAAAAACAATGTTGGTGCATTCAGTATCTAACATAAACAAGGGGGAAATACCAATAATATAGAAACCGTTTAACAGAATATCTTTTCATGAAGCAAATGTCTAAATGTTTTTGTCACTTGCTCATGCTGAGGAAAAGTGCTCCCAGGATGATGTTGTTATGGTGATGCAATATATCTGGAGAGAAAAGAGATGAGTCATGAGAATTAAATGTGGCACAAATGATCTGTACAATTTTATCTGAATAATTGCTTTACTTAGCTACTATATGCAGTTTGCACCATTCGGAGAGCGATTTTCCCAGCGGACTGGCTATCTAATAGAATTTACATGCTTAAATATTACCTCTCAGGTTTTTATTTTTTTCCGAAACAAATTTTTGCTCATATTTTGTTCCACCTGTACCTTGTTAAAGGGCATTATACCTGGGACAAATATGGAGGCAGCCATTGTTATTTTTCCATCTGCGAATGCTATTTACCTACTATGAAAACATTGGGTCATTTATGGATCTGCTGATGGGGACTTTTGATTTCCCTTTGACTATTCTGAACTAAAAATTTTGTTCCAGGTTTTTGAGTTTTTTGAGATATTAAACACTGAAGCCTTCTTTGCCTTAAGCGTAATAGCCAAGTTGCTTCTTTAGAAAGAGGTAGTGAAGGGCATCCACCATGTTTCTTTCAGGTGAGGTTGACTTTAAATATTGTCAAATAAAATTATATACAATGGGGGGGTGTGGCTACCGCACTGCTGAATGGCAGCCTGAGTGAGAACCTATGCTCCAGCGCCGGGAATCCTCCGCTTCAGAGGTAGAGAGGTGAGAATCTGACCCGCCACAGACACCAGCTGCTCCCTAACAACCCACCATACCTCCCACCATGGCCTGCAAATGGCAAAGTGTTGCCCAACCGTATAAACCTTTGCATTTTTTTCTACCAGTGGAATGGGCCCAAGATGGTGCCGATGGCCGCTTGCGGTCTACATCCAGCAGCTCTCCTGCTGCCTCACATGGCTCCAGCTTGCAGCCTGGCTCCCAGTGGAGCTCATGCAGTATATCTACACCAACTTCATGCAGCCCTGTTAAGTCCAAGCCTAGGCTGGCAGCAGATTCCCCTCCTGAAGAAACTGGTAATAAACAGCTTACACTGGATGATACAAGGGAGCTTATAGACCCTATCAGCTCCTTCCCCACTAATAACCAGCCCATCCTGGATACAACCATGAAGGACTTGCTGGTCTCCCTGTGTAGCTCCCTCCACACTGATATGATGTCCTGCATCCAAAACTTTAAAGTTGAGATGGGAGCATTAGGAGGAAGGATGGATCATGTGGAGAAGAACATGGGGTATTTGCGTCTTCTCACAACTCCCTTATAGTCGCTCATAATGATCAGTCAGCTGAAGTGGCCTGGCTTAAAGCTAATGTAGCTGATTTAGAGGATCTTTCACGTAGAAACAATGTGAAAATTGTGGCATACCTGAGTCTTTAATACCTGCCCACCTGCGACAATATGCCTGTGAACTTATGAAGGAATTCCTACGCTTTACTCCCAATTCTGACCTAGTGATAGACAGAATTCACTGCCTACCTAAACCATCCTTTCTAGCTGATAATGTCCCTAGAGACTTATTGATGCAAGTGCATTTATACCATGTCAACGACCAGTTCATGATGGCATTCCGCAAAAACTCACAATCTCCAGCCCAAAATGCAACCATTCAAATCTTTGCAGACCTGTCTCAGCACACCAGGCAGAAAAGTAAGATCTTGCTACCCGTTACTAAGGCCTTGCGGAGTCATAATATTGTATATCACTGGGGGTACCCCACCAAGCTAACTATTACCAGAGATGGCACATCCTCTGTGATTCATCCCTTGATGAAGCATTAAACCTACTTCGCTCTTGGGACATACTCCTTGAACAGCAACCTCCACATCAATCCTCTCCCAAGTTGGACACCCAAGATGATTAGAAGCTGGTGTCCCACAAGCATTGTAACAAAAAACACAACCCATGATAACCTCACTATCTATACTATTCCTAAGCAATCTGATTCCCATAACACCCTATGGAGCTCACAGCCCACAAACTGACCCCCCACTGTAATGTGCAGTTCTACTGCCAGTGAATTTCCATTGGAATCTTCCTTTTTATGCTGTCACCATGCACTGGTTCTCTTGTTTTTTTCTCGTTGGTTTAAATTTTTTTCTAGTTTCAATAATTCTTTATTGATTTAGTATAAGAAAACAAGAGAATTACAAACATGATTGGATATCTACGTCATATACCAACTAATTATTAAGGTTGTAAGCAATTGTTCTTTCTATTTAGGTTTATAGTTGGGGTAGGGATAGGCAATTGCTCAACCCGAGAGTAAGGTAGGAGGGGAGAAAGCAGGAAATAGAGAGGTTAAGGGGGAAGAGAGGAAGGGGTGACACCCTGGTAAGGTAGTAAGTAGGATATATTGGTTGTGATTCTTTTTTTTTTTTTTTTTTTCTAATTTCAATATTTTTGTTGAAGTTTGTTTTACAATACAGGGTAAATGCAGTAGTATAATTTCAACATTTTTGCCAACTATACTCATAAAGGGAGAACATAATAGTAACAGTAGAACAATCAAAAAAAAAAAAGGGAGGTAGGTAGAACATTCAATTACTAATACTAAAGAGGTGCCTTAAGGATCAATGTGAGTAAAATAAGCACTTGAACAGATTAAGAAGATGAGATTCTATGCTTCAAAATCATAGAAGTCCATTGTACTATCTTATGAGAACCAATTATGTGTCGTGGCATCCTTTTTCTGAGATCATAATTCTAAGAAGAAGCTCCTTAGAGCCAGCCTTTCAGAAGAAATGAACCTTTATGGGGAGTCCGCTCTGGAGTCATCCTAAGGGGAAGCTCCCAGATCCCCGGCACCCCATTGGGATCAAACTGTGCCGAGAACTGAGATCCCCCAAACTCCCCCAAGACCCCCCCACTGGGCCTTATATTCCAGAAAAAGAACAAAAAAAAATCTTAATATCATCTTCATTAGGTCAACAGGAGTGCCATCATTGATCTCCTAACCTTTAAAACTCTTTTTGTGACCCCTACCACCCTCATGGAAATAGTGGCATAAACAAATAAAACGACAAAGAGAGAGAAGAAAAAAGATAAAGGAAATAGGGAGGTAAGAAGAGGAATGCGTTAGAGAGTGTAGATATTGCGAAATAGCTGAAGACTCTATCATTCAATTAAAGACTTTGGTTTCCTGAGACGCCTGGGATAAGGGAAACTCCTACGAAGGTCGCCCATGTTTCCCAAATCAATTCAAATTTGTGTAGGTTATCCGTTAAGATACTAGCTAGCTTTTCCTGTGTCATTAACCAGGAAATTTTTCGGATAGCTGCCTTTAGGGAAACCCGTTCTTGTTTCCAAGCCCTGGCTATTGTAACCTTGGCACCTAGAAAGATAAAATGAATCAGTTTCCTTTTGAATTTCGAGACATTCGGGATGAGGTCATTTAAAAGTGCTATGGAAGGGGACCTTATTAGTTACCTTCCGAATGATGCTGAAAATTTTAGACCAAAACAACCTTATTCTAGGGCATTCCCATGAGACATGAGCCATAGTGCCTCTAAGGAGACATCCCCTGAAGCAAAGCGGGTCAGCAGTTGGGCAGAATATAGCTAGTTTGGCTGGAGTGAGATACCACCTCATCATAACCTTTACACTTGCGTCAGAAATAGTGGTGTTCAGGATACCCTTGAAGGATCTGGAACAGGCTGCTTGCCACTGGTCTAGATCCCATTCAAACTGGAAATCAGATTCCCAGTTAATCATAAAAGTCAATTTCTTTATGGGAAGAGTGAATGCCTCGTAGATGACCGAGATACCCCCCTTCTGCAGTGACAGCTGACCACACTATCGTTCATAGTCTGTAAAACTCGGGGGGAGTGGTTTATCCTTCCAAATTTTGTGGAGGAAGTTGGAGATTTGATAAAACCTAAAATACTCTGATTTTGGGAGCTCTAATTTGTTAACACAATATTTGAGGGTGATCGGACCTGCAGCCGTAAAGAAGTGTCCGATGTGGAACAACCCTTTGTTTAGCCACCATTGAAAGGCTTTGATGTGTAATCCCGGGGGGAAGTCCGGATTATTGAAGAGATGAGCCAAAGGTTTAATTTGGGAAACCAGAGAGGGTGTATGTCTGATCTTATCCCAGAGAGCTAGTTCATTAGAGAGTGTAGGAGCCAAAATTGGAGGTCTATCTTTAGAAGAACACCATAGCAGAAAATCTAGCGTGTGTCGGGGGGTAGCCTGTCTTTCTATCTGCACCCAGTCCTGCCTATCCTGCCTAAAGTATATAGAAGACATTTGAGCTAGCCTGGCAGCATGAAAGTATCTCACTAGATGGGGGACGCCTAGGCCTCCCCTACGTCTATGATGAAATAGGGTTTGTTGAGGTATCCTATAACCTGAGCTTCCCCAGATGAATTTAAGGATTTTGCTTTGAAAAGAGGATAGATGGTTCATCCGGATAGGGACTGGTAAGGATCAAAAGAGGTAGAGGAGTCTAGGCAGTAAAGTAATTTTCACAGAGTTTACTCTCCCAAGCCAAGAGATATCTTGCTTAGACCACAGCTTAAGGTCATCTTCTAGCTTTCGGAACATCGGAGGGAAATTATTGCCATATAAGGTTTTGTATTTAGAGGTAAGGTTAATCCCTAAATATTTGATTGAGGTGTCGCTCCACCTAAACTTGAACTCCGTCTTAAGCTTTGCGATTATCTCAGTGGGTAAAGAAACATTTAGGGCTTGCGATTTTTTATAATTAACTCTGAGGCCTGAGATCATTGAGAAGTCTTCAAGGAGCCGACATACTGATGGGAGGGAGGATAATGGGGAAGTAATAAAGACTAGGAGGTCATCAGCAAATAGACCACATTTGTGTTCTTGTTGTCCGCATATAACCCCTTTGATAAGAGGATTGACTCTGATGGCTATGGCAAGATCTCTATTACAATAGCGAAAAGTAACGGAGATAGTGGACAACCCTGCCTAGTGCCTGTTTTAATTTGAAAGGAATTGGAGTAGAAACCCTGGAGTTTAAACATAGCTTTTGGTGTAGAGTAAAAAGCTCTGATAAGGCCTATAAATCTCTCCCCAAAACCCCAATGCTTCATAAGGGTCAGCAGGTAGGTCCATGAGACCGAGTCAAATGCCTTACAGAGGTCCAGAGAGAGCAACATACCCCTCTGAACCTGCCCTCCTGTCCAATTAGATTGAAGTATTGATACTATATCAATCGCCCTTCTAACTTGATCCGGACCTTGTCGGCCTGGTATGAAGCCTACCTGGTCCTTATGAATATATTGATTAATAAAGGAAGCTAGCCTGTTTGCCATTATTTTAGTTAGAATTTTCAGGTCATTATTTATAAGGGAGATAGGGCGATAATTGTCCAAATCTTCTGGGTTTTTCTCAGGTTTAGGGATAACAGTTATGTAAGCAGTGTTAAGATGCTTTTTAACAGGGTCCCATCTCATTTTAGAATTAAAAAATTTTGCCATGTGAGGGGCCAATGTTGTGGCAAATGTTTTATAATAGGGGCCCGATAGACTGTCAGGTCCCGGGGCTGAGCCCTGTTTGAGATCTTTAATGACCCCTATAACCTCTTCCTCTGAAATTTCATCATCCATTATATCTCTATGATGATCTGAGAGAAGAGGTAGGGGAAGTCCGTCTAGAAACTGTGTAATTATATCTACTTTCTCATCAGTTTTGGGGCTATACAAATTCTCATAATATTTTTTTTTAAAGGCCCCAATAACTATGTCGGGGTTGGAAGAGGGGAGTTACCATCTACCCTGATTTAGGCATAGTAAGATGTCTCACCCGGGGAGTGAGCTTCCTGGCTAGATAGGAACCCATTTTATTACCCTGGGTGTAAAATTTGTTTTTAGACCAACGAATGGCCTTCTCCGCTTTCGTTGTGAGCGCAAGGTTAAGTTCTAATTTAATCTTGTCTAGTTTATCTAGGAGAGACTGAGAGGGATGCGCCTTGTGTTCTGCTTTAATTGCTAGAAAGGACTCTTCTAACCTTTGTAAATAGAGTCCTCTTTCCTTTTTAATCTTGGAGGCTAATTTAATAAATTTACCTCTAATGAAAGCTTTATGGGCAGCCCAGACTGATTCCACCGATGTGTCATCAGTCCCGTTGATAGAAAAGTATTCTTGAAGACTTTTATCAATTCCAGTGACATTTACTGGGTCCGAGAGTATCGATTCATTTAGTCTCCAGTGTGGTTTAGGGAATAATCTGGACTGGATGCGGATAGACATTAAAACCAAGGAGTGGTCTGAAAGGGCCGTGTCATGAATGCAGGCAACTAAAATGGTTGGTAAGGTATAAAAAGGGGTTAATATGTGGTCTATTCTAGAATACGAATTATGGGGACAAGAGTAATGAGTGAAGTCCCTTCATTTTGGATGCCTATCTCTCCAAACATCAATTAAGTTATAGGAATGGAGAAGTTTTGCTATGCGTAGACTGACTTTAGTAGGGCATAAGAGTTGGTTGCCTAGGGGTCTAGTTTTATCTAGAGATTGGTCAAAAGCGACATTAGAATCACCTCCGAATATTATCGTGCCCTCTAGCAAGGGAACGAGGATCGCTAGCATTTCCTGAAAGAACTTCAGTTGTCCCTTATTGGGGGCGTAATATGAAATCAGTGAAATGATATGTCCATCAATAGTACCCTTTACCATAATGTACCTTCCCTCAGGGTCCCTGACATCTGAGAGCCACGTGAAGTTACAATTTTTAGAGAAAAGAATAGCTACTCCTTTTGATTTGGATTGAGCATTGGCAAGGAAAAAGTTTGGAAAATAGGGGTGAAGAAAGTTGGGATTAAATCGAGCAGGGAAATGAGTTTCTTGGAGCAACAGGATATCTAACCTTTGTTTTATGGGGGAGTTCATTCCCTGAACATTATGGGTAGCAACCCTACAAGGGAATCGTGGTAGGTCAGCCATCACTCAAGAGGCAGAGGGTGTATCTATTTTGTCACTCACCCATCCTAAGGTTATCCCATTATCCGAGGAACCACTTCTCATCTTGAAGATAGAGCCTTGAACAGCATTTACTCTGGAAGAAAGGGGGTTGAAGTGAAGGGGAAGAGAGAAAGAGAGCAGCAGAAAGAAAGAAGGGACATTAAACATTATGTACCTATTTTGGCAGATATGTAGCCCTGAAAAGGGCCCTTTTCTCCAAAAAAGGGAATTTCGACCGAGGGGGGAGAAAAAGTAGAGCCCCTTGGTCACCCTTTGGCCTAAACCTAAAGTCTAGCTATTACCGCTAGAAAGCCCACCCCTGACCTACTAAACAAGGTCATTTAGATGGGCGGAGGCGCAAGTGGGCCATTGCCCGCTTAGAAGCCCTGTGAAATCAAATAACATGAACTATAGAAAAGGATAACAAACCAAACTTGTAACAGGTCTTGAAACTGATCATAAACCCCAGGATTCTTTAATTTGGGGAGGAAAAATTGAGAACCCCTCCAGCTCCGACCTATGAAAGCACCCCCCTCCGAAGAAGGAAAGGGGTGGTCTTTACCCAATGAGGCACCTTACAAAAAGACATGACCCCCTAGGATGATGCATAAAAGACCCTAAAGGATGATAGACCTCCTTGATCTGGTGCAACCTCTAGTTTGATCCGATGGTATCAGAAAGTTTTCCAGATTGGAGCAGACCATCAACCTGAAAAGGCAAAAACCTGTTAGCAGGATTACAGAGCATCAGGCTTAAATCCGGCTGATAAGCCTACTAGGTTTATCCTGAAAGCAATAGGGGAACCCAAGGCAACAGTAGCCCAAAATTAGAGATCGGTCGAGAGTTATATTAGGTCCTAAACCGAAAGGAAGAGATTGTGAAATGTATGTTTCACTTAAGCAGAAGTCCTGCTAATTAAATTTTGAGTTTAAATTTTAATCAGAGATCTACTTCACGGTGGGCCATTTTCTTTCGCTCGCTTCTGTTTGGCCTTCTTCCAGAGGGGGGGGGGTTCTTGGGCTAGTGGGTGTCTGTCTCTTGGATGAACTTGTGTTGTTCGAGGTGTCCATCTCAGATTCCTGAGATATCAGTTTAAGATGAAGGAGGAGCTCGCCCTCTTGTAGTGAAGAAAAGGCATATTCCCGATCTTTATAGGAAAATTTTACAGCAAAAGGGAAGGACCACTTATACTTGATTTCCTTATCCATCAGCACTGTTAAGAGGGCTTTCAGAGCTCTCCTTTTCTGTATTGTAGATGGGGCTAGGTCAGCGAAGATTTGAACGGGGTGCCCCTTGCAGAGGATCTTGGCCGCATTTCTGGATTGCTTCATGACCCCTTCCTTTATGGCATAGAAATGAGGTTTGACGATTATGTCTCTCGGGATGCCATCTTTCCATGGGGGCCCTAGAGCCCTATGGGCCCTGTCAAGTTCTAATCGGTGCTTAGGAGTGTCTGGGAGTAAGTTAGTTATCAAATTTTGTATTGCATCAGGAATATCCTTGATCTCCTCTGGGAGGCCCCTGACTCTAAAGTTAACTCATCTGGACCTATTTTCTAGGTCATCAATTCTTGAAAGGGCCGTATCTAATTGATCCTATAGAGAGCCAATAAGATCGGAGTTCTGATTGGAGGTTGCTGCGGTTGAATCCAGTTTGCTTCTATACGGGTCCCCAGCATTTGTAAGTCTGATTTAATCTCACCAGTGATAGTAGCAATCGTGTTTGCAAGACCCCTCTCAAGGAGAGAGGAGAATTTAAGGTAGAGATCTTCAACCTGTAATGAAATGTTAGGGCTAGGGGGGCCCGGAGATGCTGGAACCGGGCTGAAGGGTCCTAGTGGAGATGAAAGTTCCCCTTGAAAACGGCCTAATAGTGATTCTGTTGAGGAAGGTGACGGTAAGGGTAGCTGCAAGGAACCACCCTGTGGTCCTAGAGTAAAAGTCAGTGAAGCAGGGGAGAGTACTTGCCTGGGATCAGTGCATGTTGAATGGCCTAGACTCTCCATACGAGGACCTTCAATGGCTCCTGAGGCTACGGCTGAAGCAGCCGCCATCTTGGAACACCCCTGTGGGGAGGTCGCAGAAAAGAGTAGGCTTAGATCCTTCCTAGCTGTTGGTGTAGACATGCAGGGGAGAGGTAGCCCTGTTATAGGGGTCTGATCACCCATTTTACGGATGTATTGATGGGCTCTGGAGTCCAGACAGAAACCAAGGATAAGGAGAGTTGTCACAGACCAGCATGAAGTTTTAGAATGTGAGGATAGGGTCCGAGATAGATCAAGAGCGTTACTTCATAAATGATAAGAGTTTAGAGTACCTCCCATGGAGCTTGGGGGACCTTCCTGTGTCTCCGCAGGGAGAATCATGGAGGTCGCCAAGTGTCTTTATGCGTTACAGAGCCTTTAGGCCTTGGCGCCCATCTTGGTACACCCAAGTATTATTTTCCTAGCTGGATTGAAGCATTAGGGGCACATGGAAGGGTCTGCCACACTGACCTTCTCCCCAGAAGTGACGGCCAGGTGTTCCTGAATAAGCTGGACAGTCTGGTTCTCTTGGGTCCGCTGTACTGGAGCTGTTAGGTCGCCGCCGCGACCATATTGGGACACCCGCTTACAGTGGATAGGGAAGACACCCGCGGCGCTTCTTGCAACTATCACTGGTCTGGGGGAGGCTTAGGGTGGAAGGATCGCCTGAGGATGGCTCTCTCCAGCGGTGTCCTCGCTTGTTTAGGGCTTCAGCAGCGGGTAATGGTGCGGAGCTCCAGATTATGCGTCCATCCCGGAGCTACCGTACATGCGCACTCATTGGTTGTGATTCTAACAATATAGTTGTTGTTATTTAATATTTATGTTGCTTTTATTTTAGGTCACAGATGTATGTATAAGTTTTAAGGAGTCTAATTACTGAAGGGTTTTGAGATCCATATGGACCAGTTAATATTGAATTTTTCATAAAGTTTGCCTTGGCAAACATGTATTCCATTTGTGCATGTTCGGTTACGATTTGTATAGTTGTAGCTATTCTGGGGGGTGTTGCTAGTTTCCAGGCCCTTGAGATTGTGAGTCTGGTAGCTATGAAAATGTGAGCCATAATGGTTCAGTATTTTGGGGGCCAGGAAACTAGGTCTATTCCGAACAGTGCCAGTTTTGAGTCCGGTGTGATTGGCGTTACAGTTAAGGAGGAGACGAGGTTGAAAATAGAAGTCCAGTAGGATGATAGTTTAGGACAGAACCACCAAATATGTGGAGGGGATCCCGTGTGTCGACAGTTCTGTAAACATTGTGAGGATTGATTAGGGTAAATACGTGCCAGTTTATCTGGTGTTTGACACCAGTTGTTTAGTCTTTTGTAGTAGATGACAAACTTGTAGGTATTTGAAGAATGTGGAGGAGGTCAAGGAGAACTTTTTGGTGAGTTTTTGGAAGGTTAGTAGATTGCTGCCTTTATCGAGGTTTGCTATATTGTGGATTCCGGTGCTGTCCCATGCCGCTAAGGATAAGTTTGGTATAGATGCCTCCAGTGACCTTAGTGGAAGAATTTGCAAGGAATGTAATGGTATTCTTGGGCTCATTTGTGGTATGGAGGACCATACTTTGATGGTAGCATTTATAGTGTCCAGGAAGCATTGTGTGGTTGATTTTTTAATCCTGTTAGCTTCCAGTAAGAGTTTTAGGTTGGAACCTGTGGCTGCAGTTTCAATTTGAGTCCAGGGGAGACTAAGTGATGGGGTCCACCATGGTCTTGCCTGTGATATAATTGTAGCTTTGTAGTATGCAGATACGTTGGGGGCCCCCATGCCCACTGTTTAAGTTGATCTGCAGAGAATCTCTTTTTTAAAGCGTGGCTTTTTATAGTTCCATATAAAATTTTGCAGTATTGATTGTAGCTTTCTTAGTTGCGTGAGAGAGTAAGTAACAGGTAGTGTTCGAAAAAGATATAATATATGTGGCAGTAGAAACATTTTAGTCAGAGATATGCATTCTGCCCATGAGGTGACTTCAGATTTTAGAGAAGTGCTGACTTTGGTCAGGGTGTTGACTAGAGCTGTGAAGTTTATGGATTAGATTTTGGAGGTCGGGGTAGTAAGCTGGACCCCTAAGTAAGTTAGCTTTTCTTGGGAAGCCCACGAGAAAGAAATGCTGTCTGAGATTTTTTGTTTAAGATCTTGAGTTAGACTAATAGGTAGCATGTGGGATTTAGAGTTATTAAGTTTGTATAGGGATATCGATCTAGGAGAGCACATAATGGTGGAAGTGACTTTTTGGGTTTGATAAAAAGACGAGGATGGTGTCTGCATATAAGCCGATTTTATGATGTATTTTATCAATAGTAAGACCTGTTATAGTGGGATGGGACCTTACGTGTTCTGCCAATGGTTCCATGATTAAGGAAAAGATTATAGGGGAGAGCAGACACCCTTGTCGGGTTCCATTTGATATGAGGAAGGGAAGGGACATAAATCCCGAGGTCCAGACCTTGGCTGATGGGTTAGTGTATAGTGACGTGCTCGCAGCTAGTATGTGCCCAGTGAAAGCAAATTTTTCAAGGACTGCTTGCATATATGACCAGTGTACCCGGTCAAAGGCCTTCTAGGGATAAAATAATAGATGGGATTTGTGGTGTTCTGCCCATTGCAGTAGATTCAAAAAACATCTAGTACCATCTGAGGTTTGCCTGCCATGTACAAACCCCACTTGGTCTGGGTGGACCAATTGTGGTGTGATGCACGCCAGCCGGAGACATATCATCTTTGCATATATTTTGGTGTCCCTGTTTAGTAGGGAGATGGATCGGAAGTTGGCTGGGCTATCTGTATTTTTCCCATGCTTGGGGATTGTAACAATTATTGACTGAAGAAACTCGGGGGGGGGGGCAGAAACCTTTGTCGGCAATGTTGTGAGGGTATTGGTTAAATGGGGTCATAGATGTTTTGAAAATACTTTGTAGTAATCATTAGAGAAGCCATCTGTGCCCAGGGATTTATGGTGTGGTAGTGAGCTAATTACTTTAGTTATTTCTTCCTCTGTAAAGGGTGTCGATAGTGTCAGGAGTTGTTTTTCCGTGAGCGTGAGAAGGGTTATGGAGTCTAGGAACCATTTGATGTCTAGGGGGTGAGGGTCAGGGGTGTCTTTATTATCTTTTATATTGTAAAAGGCAGAGTAATATTGGCAGAATTGCTCCACTATTTCTGCTGCGTTAGTAATGTTTTGTCTTGATAGTTTTTAAGGAATGGGATTTTTGAGGCAGCAGCCTGTCTTTTATATTGACTAAAACAATAACTAGTGCCAATCTTAAAAGATGATGCTATACCATAAATCACTGACAGCAATATAGGTGCAAACTAAAAATATGTCCATGAATATTCCAAACACATTTACAGTGCAGCAAAGTTCATTAGGATAGCTTATATGCTTGACATAAAAGTGACAACGTGCTTCAAAAGTGCCACAAAGTCCATAAGGATATCTGTTATGATTAACATAAACGTGACAATGTGCTTTAAAGTACTCTTGGTGCCCCACGCAAAGTTTTGCCCACAATGTGTCTGGTGCCAGGACCCCCCCCCCAGTGCTCACACTCACCAAAAGACGTGGACCCTCTGCTTTTCAGTCAGAAGGTCAACAAAGGAGGATGTTGGTGACGGTAAACCTTGATCACAACACGAGGAGGATCAGCCTAGGTGTCCAACTCCCTATCCACGGGATGCCGGCAATCCAAGTCACCCATGGGCATCCTTCAGGCACAATGGTGTGCTTAGGTTTTCTACCATTCCACAAAGATCACGTGGACTATCTCCAGAAAGTAGGAAACTCTTCACAATGCTTTTAGCCCTTACATCGATGCCAGTTGTACCTTTTTTATACGCCTGCAAAATACTTTTCTGGCTTGTTGTCTGAAAAACAGGGGGGAGGGAGAGGGATCAGTAGTTGTCTGCACTTTTTTGTCAATTGTATTTGTATTTACTTTATATTACTTGGAGTTATATTCACCCAATTATTTCCATAGCACTGAAGTTTGTTGGTTATAGTTCCGTCTTTTATATTGTCTGACTAGGAATGCCCCCGGTTTATTACTCGAGGTATATGTGGTTGTTTTAAGGCATCTGAAATCATAGCTCTTTTGTTGGATGGAGCTAAGCTGATTGCGGTAGGTTGAGATTTCTTCAGCTAGTTTAGGGTTGAAAGAAATTTTGTTCTGAAGTTCTAGTAATCGAATTTCTTTGGCTAGGGAGGATACTTGTTGTGTGCGGCGTTTTTTCTCGTGGGCAGATAGCTTGATCAGAATGCCTCTGAGGAATGCCTTGTGGACACTCCATAGGAGGGTTGGATCAATACCTGGGGTGTTATTGGTTCTGAAGAAGAAATCAAGTTCTTCTTCTAGTTGATGTCTGTCTTCTAGGTTGACTAAAAGAGAAGAATTGGTCCTCCAGGGTGTGGGGGAGTTGCGTGTCCTGCATAATTCCAGGTTGATTGAAATAGGAGCATGGTCTGACCACATTATTACTCTGATTGAAGAATTTAGGACTTTTTGTAGGGTATATTTGTCTGATAAAAATAGGTCTTGTTATGGAAATTATAATACCTTGTATGCATTATAATTTGTCTGCGCTAATAAGCGCATTTTTCAGCTCTTTTGCATAATGCATTCCATCGACCTGTGTTGATGCAGACACACACACACAGACACAGATTGCTTCATCTCACATAGCCGATAGCAGGGATATTGTCCCACTTAGCTTCGGCTGCCGTGTTTATTTATACTGGTCAGACAGGTTTAACAGAAGGAACTGGTGGCATCACAATCAGCCAATCAGCCTCCAAGGCACAGTCACATGACATGAGCTCAAATACAAATACAACCAATCAATGACACACTTGATTACATTCAAACTATACAATAGGAAAGGCATGCATGTATGGGGGAGGGAGCTGACCGGCAGGGAAGCCATGTGCTTCTCCTAACAAAGGCCACACAACCATTACCCCAGACATGCAGTAACCTGCCAGTTACAATGAACCCCTACCAAATACAGTTCTTATAAAACTATATTACATAAGGGTTATGCTACTGTTCCATTAAAGGGTAAATTACAACACAAAGGAATATGGCTGTAGATTTCTGTCACATTGATCAGATGCCACAGAAAGCCCACAGATCATTATCCTTACATAAAAGGCAATACTAATTCCATAAGGCAAGTAAACTGCCGCCAAGCAGATCGATCTGTACAGAAGACAGGGGCCCCCTGGTTGACGGTAATACACCCGCGCCACAGAACGTGCATTGCACCTCAAAGATCCAGACCAGCGTTTGCTCCAGCGATAACCGCACAGGGCACCTGCTGGCCGGGATGATCGGGCGGTAGCGTGTAATTATCAATTGATGGAAGATATCCATTGTATTGGCCTTTCCTCAGTATCGGTTAAAGCCATATTCGCTGTACACAGCGAATACCGGTAAACCAACACTGGGAGACACTGTGACAATACATAATACACCCTAAATTTCTACAACAGTCTATTCTGGAGTACACCTCAAGGTGCCCGTGAATAGAAAGTATAGTCTCTCTCATTGCCGTGTGCACAGTGCCAAATATAAAAAGATCCTCAGAGGTTACGAAGGATGAAAGAGCTAATTTTTTTTGCGGGTAGGGTTAGTAGAATCAATTTGTTCTAGGGTCTAGTTAAAGTCTCCACATATAATTATAAGTTGGAGTTTATGTGGCTGCAGCTTATGGGCTAGGGATTTGAAACATTTTGGTGAGGGGTTATTTGGGGCGTACAAGTTACCTATAGTAAGTGGTGAGTTGTTGTAGGTAGCGGACAGAATGAGAAAAAAATGGTATCAGCCTCTATTGAGTTAAGCTGGAAGGCAGTTTAATTTTTGACCGGTTGGGCACTTTGTACATCTTATTTTGGGAGGAATATAATAACGCCCTGCAACTAGCAAGGACAATCAAAAGTACAATTTTCACTGAGAAAGTGACTAACATGAACTGCTGACTAGGGGGAAATAACTTTCAGTTGAAAGTAGCTGGTTTAGTTGTGTAACAGGTCACTTGTTAGTGACATTGCGCAATCGCCTTGCACCTGGCCAGGTGTGGTGTGCTCCTTCAGTGGGTGGGGAATAAAATCCCCAATTGTGAAGCTGTTTGAGGCCTTGCTTTAATTTATCAATGATGGTGGTTTTCCCTTGGTACGTGATGGACAACTTTGTTGGAAATCCCCATTTGTATGGGATGTTCTGCTGTTGTAAAACTTTAGTGATGGGTGCTAGTTCCTTTCTTTTTTGCGCTGTGGCTGCGGAGATGTCTGAGTATGTGGCAATGTAGCTGTAAGGTTTCTGGGAGGGGTGAGATGTTTCTAGCTGCTTTTAATATTTTTTCTTTAGTTTGGAAAAAGTGAATTCGGAGTAGGACATCTCTAGACTTGTCCGCTGCAATGTGCGAAGGTTTGAAAATTCTATGCACTCTGTCAATGAGCAGCTCTTGGACTGTCAATGAGGGTACGAGTGTACTGAAAAGACTCAGCAAGTTTTGCGACAGATCTTTAGGGAGGATGAATTCAGGGATGCCCCTGATTTTCAGATTGTTCCTTTGGGAACAGTACTCAAGATCTGTGAGCTTGGATTAGACACGCTGGAGCTCATTCGCTTGGTCGCGATGAGAGTCAACAAGCTCATTGTAAGCCGCAGTAAACTCTGTGAGTTGTCTTTCCACATTGTCAGTACGGTCTCCTAAATCATCTACTTGTAGTTCGATATGGGAAATAGATCTGGCAAGGCCTTTTTGGATGCCTTTTTGCAGTATCACGAACATCTGCTTCAAAATGTGCTCAGACACTGCATTGTCTGTTGCAGGAACGTTTGCCAGAGAGTCCACAATTTCCACATCATCATCATCATCTGTCTCCCCTGCATTATTGGGAGTGTGCAATGGTTTTTTCTTACCATATGGCTGGGTGAGGCAAATGGAGACGTTGCTGTCCTCTGTTTTTACTGGGGGTTTCATGAAGTCTTGAGCTTTCCATGAGTTCTGCTTCGTTGTGTGCAGAGCGCGACGGGGAAGCGTGTGTGTCTTCCCTTTCCCTGTATCTGGCACCATCTTGTCCTCTATGCTGCTTCTGGCCTCCAAAGAAAACTGTCAGCCTGCGGGGCTTGGACGGCTTGATGTTCCACCACAGGGACATCTCTGCTCGTTCCCTGTGCTCGCTGGTGCTGGGCACTGTGGTCCTTCATGTGGGATTCAGCTCTCGGGTGCTGCTGTATCTCCCTTGTCAGCAGAGAGCATGGGTTATGTGGCCATGTCGGATCATGGCCAGGCTCCACCCCCGGTTTAAAATTTTCACCTTTAACGTTTAAGGTCCAGTTCTCCATTCAAGAATACTTCTCCACAGCCTGCTCGCTATCTGTCCACTGGACTCATGCCTTTTACTCCAGAAACCATTGCCACATGGACATGTGCTCCCCTGAATCTACCACAGGAATATGAGATACTGTTTAACCCTTTGAGGACCAAGGGACATATTTGTCCCATGTTTTTAATTGCCTGTATCATCTGATTAAGAACTTAAAATACTTTTTTTTTGGTTTGAGTCAAAATATTAGTTCTTATCAACAAATGTATCTAGCTTTTTGCCAGTTATTTCATGAAATGGCTTAGTTACAGCAACTGAAGTGTACGAACTTAAAAAAAAAAAATTGCTCAGTTTGGCGTTCCATAAAAAGTGACCTAAACAGTCAGATGTTATTGGATCATCTGATATTTGTTGATAGACTTGTGTTTGACAACAACACATGTTTTTTTGAGAGATTTTATCATTTGAACCAATTTGGCTGACATTTTTTGCTCTGGGACACATATGTCCCTATGGTCCTCAGCGGACCATACCTTAAAGAAACCCTGCCACTATGCAGAGTTGTTTATCAAATAACTTTGGACAGGTATAGAAGTCATTCAACCTGTGCTTTATCTGAGCTCTGTGGAACTTTAGGGACCGTCGATAAAAAGCAGTTTTCCAGTTACTGTACAGTTTTAACTCTTGGAACTCAACAGCAACTGATAAAACTGTCATTCAGCATGACACTAGATGTACACAGGCATACAGCTAATGCTATGCTAAGCAATAGCAGTGTTAAAGTAAAAGATAATTTGTACAGAATAAGTGGGACAAGATAATGTGCTACACTCCCTTCTGTAACCATTTGAGAAGAAGGGAGAGGGGAGTGAGGAGATGCAGCACAAAGAAATTCTATATAACTGAAGTCAGTCAGCCATCAGTGAGAAAGGTATGTTTGTTGGACAGTGCTGTCCCATTGCTGTATGATCGAAGTGTGCTGTACAGGAGACCTTTTCATTACACAAGTATTATTATATAATTAGAGCAGTACATCAGGAGGCAGCTGAAGGAAAGCATTCACTTCTTCAGCTACATGAAGTGGCAGAGTCACTAACTGTCGTAACCCATTTTATTCGCCATTGTTCATCTGTTCTTAGCAAGGCCTCAAACACGATGGCACGGCGTGAACGCTTGTTTAAAATACGTGAAGAGGATATACAACGGCTGTTGTTTGCCGACCACAGTGATGAAGAGGACCTCACTCTCGATGACGAAGATCAGAGTTTCTTGCTTGAAGCTGTTGACAGTGTTACCCAGGTAGTGATTATAGAGCATCTTGATCCCTCATCATCAACTGAACCCAGCTCTAGCACAAACCTAGCTTGTACAGCTCTACCTGTCAAACCTTTGATGTTCTATGGCTTACCGAAATGTAAATGTACACTCCAGTCTTCAGCAGTGAACTCCGAAGAAGGAGAGCAACTGCCTCTGCCGAAAAAGTTGCGATCTAGTTCAAAAACTCAGTCAGTGATCACTGGTTTTGACGTTAGGAGGAAAAGGGGAGCAACTAAAGTCATAACAAACACTACTGAATATGACTATGGACAAGTGAACTTGAAATTAGATGACTCTGCAGATATTGATGCTGCTGAAGTCTTTGAACAAGCATCTGATTTCAGCACTTTAGTCTCACTTGCTGTGGAGCAAAGTGAGCTTTATATGAAACAGAAGGGCATTCCATTCCAGACAAATGCAGAAGAGCTTTGAGCCTTCTTTGGAATATGTCTTGTTATGGGGTATCATGTTCTGCCATCGATCAGAGATTTTGGTCTACTCAGCCAGATCTTCAGGTGTCATTTATAGCAAATACAATGAATCATGCTCGATTTGAAGCAATTCGCTCTGCTTTGCACTTTGCAAATAATGAGGACGTGTTACCTAGAACTCATCCCCAGTGTGATAGAGCTTTCAAAGTTCGTCCATTGATCAAGCACTTCAATCGATGCTTCCAGGCTGCGAGAAATCCAAGCAAGCAATAATCGATTGATGAGCACATGATAAAATATAAAGGTTAAAACTAGTGTTGAGCGAACCCGGACTGTAACGTTCGGGTCCGTACCGAACTTTAGGGTGTCCGTGGCACGGACCCGGACATTTCAAAAATCGTTCGGGTTCGGTCCGGGGAATATAAAATAGTACACGAGTAGTTAGCTAATAACGAACGAACCTAAAGAGCGTCGGACCTTCGTAGCTAACTTCACGAACTAGTTACCTGCTTGAAACTTTCGAGATAGTGTGACCCCTACTCAAGATCCATTGTGCAGGAGTAATAAACGTTTCACGTTTCGTCTCGCTTAACGAAGTTTAGCTCGTACTAAGTAACATAAACGATATTTACTGTGGACTTCTAGACCGACTCATCTGGTTTTAGAGACTAGCTACCGTCTTGTACTATGGGGTATTGTTCTGTATAAGGTTTCTTCCGAGTTTCGAGAAGACGTAAACAGACCTTACCTTACGGGAAGACAAAGTAT
>BLSH010535609.1:83790-94022 GCA_018402905.1 Glandirana rugosa
CGCTTGACTTTTCTCAGTTCACGGGCAGTTATTTTGCGCCTTGGTTTTTCCACACGCTTCTTGCGACCCTGTTGGCTATTTTGAATGAAACGCTTGATTGTTTGATGATCACGCTTCAGAAGCTTGGCAATTTTAAGAGTGCTGCATCCCTCTGCAAGATATCTCACTATTTTTGACTTTTCTGAGCCTGTCAAGTCCTTCTTTTGACCCATTTTGCCAAAGGAAAGGAAGTTGCCTAATAATTATGCACACCTGATATAGGGTGTTGATGTCATTAAACCACACCCCTTCTCATTACTGAGATGCACATCACCTAATATGCTTAATTGGTAGTAGGCTTTCGAGCCTATACAGCTTGGAGTAAGACAACATGCATAAAGAGGATGATGTGGTCAAAATACTCATTTGCCTAATAATTCTGCACACAGTGTATACAAGCAAATGAAGAGAGCCACCCAGAGTACAAAGCGATTACACCACTGGAATATCGGTAGATGATAGCAAGGAGTCTGGTGGTTGAATACTCCAACAGACAAAGAAAAGCTGCGTCAGCGCCAGTCAGAAGTTCACGAAGTGTCCTTCCAGCACCAAAGCCGAAACATTCCATGATTAAAAGCGATAGATGCAAATGATGTGTTCAATGTGCCAAACATGGGAATGAAAATCGCATGGACAGCCTCTGCGACACATAGTTACATAGTCAGCGAGGTTGAAAAAAGACAAGTCCAACCTATGTGTGTGCTTTTATGTCAGTATTACATTGTATATCCCTCAATGCTGTGGTCCCTTAGGTGTGCATCTAGTAGTTTTTTGAATTTATCTATACTACCAGCAGAAACTACTGCTTGTGGAAGAGAATTCCACATTCTCACTGCTCTTACCGTAAAGAAACCTTTACGCATTTTAAGGTTAAACCGCCTTTCCTCTATTCTTAGTGAATGGCCGCGTGTCTTTGTGTACTCCCTTGCGCTGAATAGTTTTGTCCCTATAGTGGGGTCACCAGTACAGTATTTGTACATTAAAATCATATCCCCTCTCAAAAGTCTCTTCTCCAGAGAGAATAAGTTCAGTGCTTGTAATCTTTCCCCATAACTAAGGTCTTCCAATCCCTTAATTAGCTTTGTGGCCCTTCTCTGAACCCTTTCCAATACCTGGACATCCTTCCTGAGGACTGGTGCCCAGAACTGGACGGCATACTCCAGGTGCGGCCTCACCAGAGACTTGTATAGTGGGAGAATTATTGATTTATCCCTGAAGTTAGTCCCTTTCTTGATGCATGCCAACACTTTGTTAGCTTTGCTTGCAGCAGCTTGGCATTGCATGCCACTGCTGAGCCTGTTCTCTACTAGGACCCCTAGGTCTTTTTCCATCCTAGTTTCCCCCAGGGGCTCTCCCCCTAGTGAGTAGTTTGCGTTCATGTTCTTGGTACCCAAATGCATTATCTTACATTTTTCTACGTTAAATCTAATTAGCCATTTGTCTGCCCACCCCATTAATTTATTCAGATCTTCTTGCAAGGTTTCCACATCCTGTGGAGAGTCTATTGCCCTGCTTAGCTTGGTACCATCCGCAAATATTGAGATTAATCTGTTCACCCCATCCTCAAAATCATTTATGAATAAGTTGAATAGGAGTGGTCCCAGGACAGAACCTTGGGGAACCCCACTTTCTACACCAGACCATTCTGAGTATTGCCCATTTATCACCACCCTCTGGACTCTCCCCTGCAGCCAGTTTTCAATCCAGGTACTCACCCTTTGATCCATGTTGAGGTATCTTAGATTGTACAGTAAACGTTTATGGGGAACTGTATCAAATGCTTTTGCAAAGTCCAGATACACTACGTCTACAGGCCTTCCATTATCTAGGTGGCAGCTCACCTCCTCATAGAAGGTTAATAGATTGGTTTGGCAAGAAAGATTCTTCATGAAACCATGTTGATTACCGCTAATGATACCGTTCTCGTTACAATAATCATGTATATAATCCCTTATTATTCCCTCCAAGAGCTTGCAAATTATTGATGTTAAGCTAACTGGTCTGTACTTCCCAGGGATATATCTTGGTCCTTTTTTATATATTGGTACCACATTGGCTTTCCTCCAGTCAGCTGGTATCATACCAGTCAGAAAACTGCTCTTAAAGATTGGGTACAAGGGTCTGGCAATAACTTGGCTAAGTTCCTTAAGGACCCTTGGATGTAAGCCATCTGGGCCCGGTGACT
The DNA here is from genome assembly GCA_018402905.1 of Glandirana rugosa. Classification (NCBI taxonomy): domain Eukaryota; kingdom Metazoa; phylum Chordata; class Amphibia; order Anura; family Ranidae; genus Glandirana; species Glandirana rugosa. The sequence goes on from BLSH010535609.1 coordinate 86,015, forward strand.
TATTGGTGTTCAGTTTTTCAAGCCTATTCCTGATTTCACCCTCAGTCAGCCACAAGGGTGCTTCCTGTGATGTGTCATGAGGACCAGCATTGTAGTTCTGAATAATTGAGCCCCCCTGTTTCCTTTGTGAATACTGAGGAGAAAAATTAGTTTAACACCTTTGCCATTTTTCCATCCTCTGTAACCAAAATACCTTCATCATTCTTTATTGGGCCAATATGATCTGACCCCCCTCTCTTACTATTTATATACTTAAAGAATTTCTTGGGATTCTTTTACTTTCCTCAGCTATGTGTCTTTCATGTTCAATCTTAGCTACTCTGATTGCACCTTTGCATTCCTTATTGCGTGTTTTGTAGTTCTGAAAATCTGACTGAGACCCCTCCTCTTTGTATTTTTTGAAGGCCTTCTTTTTTGCTTTTATGTGTGCCTTTATGTCGGGGTTAAGCCATCCTGGTCTTTGGTTAGCTCTTTTAATTTTATTTCCTGTTGGGATACACTGGCTAACACCTTTGTTTAGTATGTTCTTGAAGCACTCCCATTTTTCCTCTGCATTCATTGTTCCTAGAATTTTATCCCAGTTAACATCTTCCAGCAAGGAGCGTGGTTTCTGGAAGTTGGCTCTTTTAAAATTCAATGTCTTTGTATTCCCCTTGCGTTTCCTATTTGTGTAATTTATACTAAAACAAATTGTCCTGTGATCGCTATTTCCTAGATTGCCCCTTACTTCCACGTCTGTGATCAGGTCTGTGTTGTTAGTAATCAGAAGGTCCAATAATGCTTTTTCTCTTGTTGGTACATTTACCATCTGACCCAGGAAATGATCCTGCAGGACATTTAGGAAATGGCGAGCCTTAGCTGAACCTGCAGTACCTTACTCCCAGTCAATATCAGGATAATTAAAATCTCCCATTATAATAACGCTTCCCATCCTAGCCGCTATTCCAAATTGTTATAGGAGGTCGCCCCCCCCCCTCCTCCCTCTGATTAGGGGGCCTGTAGCATATTCCCAGTATTACTTTCTCCCTGGTATCTTCCTTTTGTAACTCTACCCAAAAGGCTTCGACTTCCTCCCCAAATCCACTAGAAATGTCATCTCTCACATTAATTTGAATGTCATTTGTTATATACAGGCATACCCCTCCCCCTTTTTTGCCCTCCCTATCCCTGAGATATAGGTAATACCCCTGAATGGTAGCCAGCCAATCATGAGAGCTGTTGAACCAAGTCTCCGAAATTCCCACAAAATCGAATTCCTCCTCATACAGTAGCAGCTCTAGTTCTCCCATCTTGTCTGCCAGACTCCTGGCATTAGTGAACAAGCCACGTAGTTTTGTCTGGCCACCTACTGTTTCCTTGCTGGGTATTCCTTGTTTGCATATAGGACTTGTTACACTACTTGCCTCCTTATCCGGCCTATCATCCCCCGCCCCCCCCCCCCCCGTTGCCTAGTTTAAAAGCCCTTCTAACTTTTTGGCCATCCTCATCCCCAGCCGGTCTGCACCTTCCCCATTTAGGTGCAGCCCATCCTTTCTATAGAGCTCGTAACCGATTGAGAAATCGGCCCAGTTCTCCAGGAACCCAAAACCCTCCTTTCTACACCAGCTCCTCAGCCACTTGTTAACTTCCCTACTCTCCTGCTACCTCTCTGGTGTGGCTCGAGGTACCGAGCCACACCAGAGAGGTATACTACCTTGGAGGTCCTAAGCCTCAATTTTGCTCCTAGGTCCCTGAAATCTTTTTTTAGGACACTCCACCTACCTCTAACTTTGTCATTGGTGCCAACATGTACTATGATGTCCCGAACCTGAGTGCCCGGTAAACAGCATACAGTTCGGTGCTTCAGGTTTTTGTGACAGATTGGCCTCTCTGTATTTCTAAGAATGGAGTCCCCTACCACCACAATCTGTCTTTCCTTCTGCCTGACTTCATCCCCACCCTCGCTGGAGGAGTTACTCCCCTGGCAGCTAGGGGTGCCACTCTGCTCCAGCGATGCCGATTCCTGGCTGGTTTCCGCAATATCACACAACGTGGTGTATCTATTGGGATGCTCCAGCCCAGGGTCTGCCTCCCTGACTCTTTCCCTTCTACCCTTCCTAACTGTCACCCAACTGCTCTGTTCTGGTGCCTGCACCTCTATGTTTCCACCCGCCTCTGTGCTGGCCCCTGCCGGCACCTGCCGAGTACGATCCCAACTCTCCTTACGTATGGAGAGTCGTCTCAGTGTTGACAGTTGCTTCCTTAGATTCAGAACCTGGGCTTCCAGGGAAACAATGTTCTTACATTTTGTACAGCAGTATTTGCCCTTGATCGCATGATCAAGAAACGCATACATGCAACAAGATGTACACAGAATCGCTTCTCCACACCCGCCGGGCATCGTACCTATTGATTTCGTGGGGACTGGGAATTATGCCCTATCCAGTTAACTACCCGCTGGCTGCCTACCTCTAATACTCACAGTACACAGGGTCTCACAGCACTTAGTACTCACGCCACACTCAGGTACTCACGCCACACTCGGGTACTCACACTATATTACTCAGGTACTCACCTGATACCCTGGTACTTGCTATGCACCGGTACTCCCTATACTCAGATATTCACCTAATATTTTGGTACTCACAATACTACCAACACTCATACCCAGGTACTCCCAACACTCAGGTACTCCTGATACCCAGGTACTCCCAACACTCAGGTACTCCCAACACTCAGGTACTCCTTTATACCCAGGTACTCCCGACACTCAGGTACTCTCAATACTCAGGTACTCCCAACACTCAGGTACTCCTTATACCCAGGTACTCCCAACACTCAGGTACTCTCAATACTCAGGTACTCCCAACACTCAGGTACTCCTTATACCCTGGTACTCCCAATACTCAGGTACTTCCAATACTCAGGTACCCCAATACTCAGGTACTCTCAATACTCAGGTACTCTCAATACTCAGGTACCCCCAATACTCAGGTACCCACAACACTCAGGTACTCTCAATACTCAGGTACCCACAATACTCAGGTACTCCCAATACTCAGGTACCCTCAATACTCAGGTACCCTCAATACTCAGGTACTCTCAATACTCAGGGACTCTCAATACTCAGGTCTCACAACACACAGGTCTCACACAATCAGTCTTTTATTAGCAGTTGTGTCTCCCTGCTTAGCCTCTGTAATCTGACACTGCAGCTCGTCAGTCTCTGCCTTTAGCCTCCCCCCCTCCTGGCTCCGTCACACAGTGCGATCTGCCCTCACTGCTGCCTCTTCTTGTCAGTCTTCCACTGCCCGCCTCCTCTGTCCTCAGATCCGCTTCTTGGGATACTGCCCTCAGTGCCGCCTCTCCCGTCCCTCCGCTCCTGTTAAATCACCCGGTCCCCCGCCTCCTCCTTCGGTCACGGGTGGGAGGGGGTTGAGAGTGCCCTCTGCCTCCTCTCTCAGTACAAGTCACTGTTCTGTAGTGGCTGTCCTGCTATTCAGCCGCCGCCTCCCGATCTCGTTGGGGGGGTCGGGTCCGCAGCTCCTGCAGCTCCCACACACACGCTCTCTCATGCTGCACACTCTGCACTTTGCGCCAATTTTTTCAAAAACCGCTCAACAGCACCACTGCTGTAGAGGAGCACACTTGCTGTCTCCACACATGTAACGTGCACCTTTGTTACACAAAGACACGCAACTGCTTTGCTGACTATCATAACCTGAACTGTTAGGCTATCACATATTGAGATTTTTGCATTTTGAGACAGTGACAGTACCTTGATGCATACGTTTTTGGTTTTGGCCTACCATGAGGCTGTTAGCATATGTATATAAATACATGTTATTGTTGAAATTGTTTTGAGCAAGTATCTGAATAAATGTAAAAATAGTTTAAGAGTAGCAGAATTTGACTTAATTTATAATGACCTTCTTTAGAATTCATTGTAAAATAAATTTAATGTTCCAGAAACAGACAATGCTTGCAAACTTGTCTCCCTTGAGGACCATAGGGACACATTTGTCCCGTGTCATAATTCCTCCCCCAAACATTAAACAAGTGTGGAAATGGTTTTATTTATTGTTCAAATGCATTCTTCAAGAGAAAAAAATATAATTATTTTTATATTGATGACGGTAATCTTATGGTCCTCTAAGGGTTAATCACCTATCTGACCATTGAAATATGGTTCTCCATATTGTTTCTTTTAATGTTAATAGACTAAACTATGCAGCAAAAAGGTCATCATTGTGGAGAGAGGCCCTCAAGCTTAAATGTGATGTCCTGTGCATTCAGGGAACCCACTTCCAAACTGCCCACACCCCAGCCTTTCACCACAAACGTTTTCCTCACATTTTTAACCAATTAAGGACCGGAAGGATTTCCCCCTTAATGACCAGGCCATTTTTTGTGATACAGCACTGCGGCTCTTTAACTGACAAATGCGCAGTCCTGTGACGTTGTACCCAAACAAAATTGAAGTTTGTTTTGCCCACAAACATAGCTTTCTTTTTGTGGTACTTGATCGCTTCTGTGGTGTTTTTATCTTTTGTGCTATATACAAAAATAAAGAGTGACGACTTTGAAAAAAAAAATTTTTTTTACTTTCTGCTATAAAACATTTCCAAAAAAATTTCAAAAAAAAAATGTATTCATCAGTTTAGGCTGATATGTATTCTGCTACATATTTTTGGTAAAGAAAAGTGCAGTAAGCGTATATTGATTGGTTTGCATAAAAGTTATAGCGTCTACAAAATAAGGGGATAGATTTATGACATTTTTACTATTTTTATTTTTTTTACTAGTAATGCCAGAGTGATTTTTAGCAGGACTGAGACATTTCAGTGGACAGATCGGACACCTAACTGACATTTTTGACACTTTTTTGGGAACCAGTGACATTATTACAATAATCAGTGCAAAAAATATGTACTGTTATTTTACTAATGGCACTGGCAGGGAAGGGGTTAACATCAGGGGCGATCAAGGGGTTAAATGTGTTCCCAGGGAGGTGTTTCTAACAGTATGGGTCACTGTGTGACTGGGTAAACACATAGATCCGTGTGATCTCCCCTTCAGAACGGGGATTTGCCTTGTTTACACAGGCAGATCCCCGTTCTGTCTCTGCGGGGAACAGTCGCGGGTGATCGACAGACGTCGAGTCTGCCCCATCCGCTGATTGGCTCCCCCGCTGGCCAGCGGGAGAGCGCCAACAATAGTGAGTTCTCATGCCGCCGCACAGCTATGGTGATTTGTGGGAAGGAGCTGACCTGCTGCAGTATAATGACGGTGGCTGGGGGTTAAAATGATTAAGGTTTCAGCACCCAGAAAGCAAAAAGGAGCCCTCATAGCTATTAAAAACTCTGTAGCTTTTAATCTCTAGGAGCTTCATGCAGACCCAGAGGGCAAATATCTGATCATTATCTGTGAACTGAACAACAAACTTTACATCCTAGCTAGATTAGGCTTATACCTAATATCCACCAAACCCGTTTCCTTTGGAAAACCTTCTGCAAGATCCTTAATCTGAGGAAAGGTGCCTTAATTCTATGTGGAAATTTTAATCTCACTGCTGACTTTCATCTGGACTTCACTTCCAAAGCCAAGCGACCTCCACCCTCTCTACAATAGGGGTGCGCATCTTCACTGGTCTCACGATTCGATTTGATTTGATTTGATTCTGCGATGCATCACGATGCATCACGATTACTACCCAAGTGCCCATGGTTTTCAACTTTTCATCCGAAAATTCAACAAGCAGTCTGAAATTGAAGAACTATATTTCTTTTCCTCTGATATTTTTAAAAAAATACACTAACCTCAATTCCCTGCGTGCATATAGCAAAGTCTGAAGAAACAGTGACCACAGCAGACATCCAGACATTGCAACAGTATTTATTTAGAACAGTAAAAAATACTATGACATGACATTACTGTTGTATAGTGTTTAAAAATTAAAGTTGCGCTGAAATGAATAAATTAATTAGATACGTGCATCGAATCATATGTGCATAATTCAAATTAATGAAAAACAACACAAAACGAATCACTTATATAACACATAAAGTGATGAGAAATGGAAAAGTCCCAGGTAGTGACCTGCAAATAAATCAATCCTTTTTTAAAATACCCTCAAGTGTCCTTTAAATAAATGAATATAATCCGACAAAGAGTCCCAAAAGTCCCATATAGGGTGAGTCAGGAAAAAAATCTTCAGAGTGTGTTGGAATAGCACTCAAGCTTAATAATCCATCACCAAGGTACACACACCCGATGTGCTCAAAGATGGTTTGGGTACTCTTACCAGAAATCCAGGACTCACTATCGCTAGTGGGTCAAACTCTCAGGCAGAAAAAACCTTCTGCTGGTATATATCTGTGGATATCTGGTACGGGTATGCTCCCTCCTTTCCTCCTCTTACTTCCAGCAGTACACCGAAGCTGTCTCCCAGCAGGATGCCCACACGTGATTTTGGTGTCCCCCCACAGTAAGAAAAGAGGGACCAATAGTGTAATACCGTTTAAAAATACAGATTTATTAAAAAAGAGTAGATATACTCACAAACATAAAGTCAAAAACAGCATTATGTGTTAAAATAGCCGGCTCCGGTAACTTCGTTCGCATCGCCCGCACTTCCCAGTGTAGTAGCGTGGTGACGTCAGCGCGTTGCTCCCCCTCTACTCTTTTTTAATAAATCTGTATTTTTAAACGGTATTACACTATTGGTCCTTCTTTTCTTACTGTGGGGGACACCGAAATCACGTGTGGGCATCCTGCTGGGAGACAGCTTCGGTGTACTGCTAGAAGTAAGAGGAGGAAAGGAGGGAGCATACCCGTACCAGATATCCACAGATATATACCAGCAGAAGGTTTTTTCTGCCTGCGAGTTTGACCCACTAGCGATAGTGAGTCCTGGATTTCTGGTAAGAGTACCCAAACCATCTTTGAGCACATCGGGTGTGTGTACCTTGGTGATGGATTATTAAGCTTGAGTGCTATTCCAACACACTCTGAAGATTTTTTTCCTGACTCACCCTATATGGGACTTTTGGGACTCTTTGTCGGATTATATTCATTTATTTAAAGGACACTTGAGGGTATTTTAAAAAAGGATTGATATATTTGCAGGTCACTACCTGGGACTTTTCATTTTCTCATCACTTTATGTGTTATATAAGTGATTAGTTTTGTGTTGTTTTTCATTAATTTGAATTATGCACATATGATTCGATGCACGTATCTAATTAATTTATTCATTTCAGCGCAACTTTAATTTTTATATGTTATGTCACATGGTTTATTATCACATGATAGTTGCTGCTCTTTAGGAACACTTTAGCGCAAATATTTAATCTTTATGTTTAGCATGTTGTATAGTGTTAGCTAGTAGCTAGCTATGCAGTTTACTTCTTCATAAAAGAAAATATTAAAATGTAAAATATAACCTGTGAAATTTACAGTTTGAGTTAACACATACACACGTAGTCATACCACCACCTCTTCAAGAAAACACAGCACTAATTGACTGGCAAAAATTACAGTGAACCTGTAACACAACACAAACCAGGTTGAAAATTTTAAGGTTCACTGTGATGTTTGCTTGCCACTGCCACGGTGCCACCACCAGTGATCAGACTCAACAGAACATGGTTGTGTGTGATAGACACAGCTCAGCTAGATTGGCGTTATAAACTAGTGACCACCACCGTGGCACCGTCACCGTTCGTTTGTAGTGTCACTTGGAATTTTAAAAGTTGGACCAAACACAACACAATGTCCAAGTGACATTAAAAACGGTCAGTTAATCACGACACAAAAGAACTTCTCCACCACCATACTGATGCACACATACACAATTGAGTTTGACATTTAAAGTGTCCAATATAAAATGTAAAATTATAAAAGAAAATACTTCTTCATTTGACGTATCGATCGATGATCGATTGTGATATGTTGTACGATTTGTATTTCTAATTTATAAACGCGATTTCACAAGGATTTCTCGTCGTTGATAGTACACTATTATTTG
>BLSH010535609.1:95860-106673 GCA_018402905.1 Glandirana rugosa
GGAAGGGGGAGGAGGGTGGGGGGAAGGGAGGAGGGAGAGGGGAGGGAGAGAGAGGGGAGGGGGAAGAGGGAGGGGGTGAAGTTTGGCATCAGTTGTCTGAAACTTTTAGTCTTTGGCTGAGGGAGGGTTAAATTAACCCCTAGACACTAGACAGACGCTTTTTGTGAAACTGAATATGGTCAATCTTCCAGAACAAACTATCTCAGTCAGTGGCAGACTCTATAAAAAAATATAAAACACTGGTGTGGGACTTGTGGGTGGATGGTGTGACAGACTTGCAGGGGCATCGGGCAGTGCACAACTGCACACTAGTGCACTCTGCATGGAGTGGGCAGTGGGCAATGCATTGGGACAACCAGACATCACATGACAGCACTTCCTACCTGGAAGTGCCAAAAAAAAAAAAAAAACATGGATCATTGCATTTGGAAACATGTAGATTTTTCTGTAAGAACACTACTTGATCCACATGCTCTGGCTTGAGGGTGCTTTTTGCAGTTACCACATCTCCTGCAGTGGAGAAAACACGCTCTGCCGACACACTTGTCCCTGGGATACACAAGTATTGCTTTGACAGCTGGAAAAGGAGGGGAAATACGACCTCATGCTCACGCCACCAGTTCAAAGGGTCCTCGGTTAGAGGCAGAGGTGGGGCTTTACAATATTTTTCCATTTCCTCTTCAGCCTTGGCATAGGGGGTCTTGGGTTCTATTGTACCTTCAGTGTCAGTGAAAGACTGTCCCAGCAAAGTCATGAGCAGTGATCTGGACCTTCTTTTGGGAGGAGATGGAGAATGGTTGTCCTCCTCGATGGGTGTTTCTTCTGTTGCTCTTCTCTTAGGAACTTTATCCTCCTCATGTGTCCTTTTACTAGATGTAATCTGTGTTTGTACAAAGGAATAGAAATAGCATTAAGAAAACACATTGTGAATGGGAACTGCCTGTGATTCTGATGGGGTGAGGAAACCGCACAGGAAGGAATCGGTGCAGTTCCCGCAGCCCACACCAAATCAGAAGCAGCAGGGCTTACGTCAATGTAGCTAGCTGCTAAGCTAGCTACTGGCACTGTCTGCTAGGCTAATGCTGTTGCAAGAAACATGATGAAATTCAAATTACCTCCAAGGATGCAGCCTCCTCAGTCACTCCTCTGTATATCTCCAATCTCTCCTCCTCTGTGAGGATAAAAGGCAGTCCCTTAAAGCGAGGATCAAGTGCAGATGCTGTATAAAGGATCTTCACCTCTGCCTCCCTGCTGTACCTCTTCTGGAGATCTGTTTTGATGGCATTCTTGATCTCATGGATCATGGGTGTGTCTCCCATGGTGTCTGTCATGCTCTGGAGAAGTCGTGCATTTAGAGGGGCAATGAGAGAAACTGTTGGATTGCGCTCTTCTGACATCAGCATGGTTGCATCCTTCATTGGCTTTAATGCACTCACAGCGTCCTCTGCATTTGACACATCTGTTTCATTGAGAGTGCAGAGATCGGACTCTCCTTTTCTTACTTCTGGAGAGAGCAAGGTAGCACAGACTGCAAGCTGTTGTTCTAAGAACCTCTCGACCATGTCATATGCGCTGTTCCATCTTGTTGATACATCAGTTATCATCTTATGATTCTTCAGGCCAAGGCATTTCTGTTTCTCTTTTAGACAGTGGCTTGCTATGGTGCTGCGGTGAAAGAATGTGGATATCCGTCGCACTCTGCCAAGAAGCCTGGATAGTGTGGCCACTTTCAGCGCCTTCTGGGACGCAAGGTTTAGTGTATGGGCGAAGCATTTTACATGAGGGAATTTTCCAACTTGAGCTGCAACTATCATGTTCGATGCATTGTCGGTCACAAGCACTACAGATTTATCGGACAGCTGCCATTCTTCCATGACATGAGAAAGTAGCTCCGCCAGATGAGCACCTGTGTGAGACTCTTATATGGCTCTCGTTTGCAGTACATGCGACAAGATCTGCCAGTCCTTACTAACGTAATGTGCTGTTATTGTGACATAAGACTCTGTCGTGACTGAAGTCCAGGAATCACACGTTATTGTGACTCGACATGCTTGGCTCATTGACGCAATTACCTGAGCTTTGGTTTCATGGTAGAGTGCAGGTATAACGTTTTCTGTAAAGTGACTACGTGACGGGATCTTGTAACGCGGCTCTATCGTCTTCAACAGGTAGCGAATCCCTGTGTTGTCCACAACAGAGTAAGGCCATAGGTCCTTAACTATGAAAGCTGCCACAGCTTTTGTTATCCTCTTCCCTCTTTCAGAGCTGGGTGGCAAAGTCGGCAGTATTGCATCAATTCTCAGCTGAGCTGGGTCTATTTCCTTGGCACTGGTGGAGGAGGTGGCAGTGGCACTGGTAATGGCGACAGGTGTTAGCATCTCAGAGTGAAAACGGCTAGCGTGGTTTCTGAAGTTAGTAGTGTTCCCTAGATATTTAATTTAAGTGTGACAGTTTTTACACACAGCATGTGTCTTGTCCAATTCGTGCTTCCCTGGTTGTTCATAAAAGCCAAAATGTGTCCAGATGTTTGCTTTTAAAATGCTAGGTGCATTTTTTATCTCTCGTTCTTTTTGGTCTCCTTCTGACATTTTACTTTAGCATGCCATGCAATTGTGTACGGACTATGGACTCTGTCAGTATAAATCAAGTCAACTGTCAACTCATGTCATGTGACCATAAAAGCAAAAGCAAAGCAAAGTTTGCTATACAAGTTAAATAAAAAATACACAACACTACTTGACTGCTGCTTTTCTTATGAAGGCAACAAACAGTAATGGCTCAGTCTCTCTATGAGGGGAACTGGGGGAATAGGGCTGCCTGTCACCTTCGATGTAGGCGGAATCGGGATGGGTTTGGTTTATTTTAACTTGGATTATAATATGGACTGCCAATGCCATGGTATTTATTTAAACCTCTGTGGACTACTTTTTTATTATAGAGCAGCACAAGTTAAGTTATTAATCGTGTTAGGTAAGGTACAGGTATGAAGTGCGGCAGAGACACAGCCCTACATTAAATATATAGTGTAAGTGTACTAGTATTTTTAGTAGTATTAATTAACTCATTAGGATTGTATGAGAGGTACCTGTCTGATGATGAATGGTGCACTGGTGGTCTGGTCTGTGGTGGTCTGGTCTGTGGTGGTCCCATGCAGCAGCCTGTGAGGTGAGGATGGAGGGACAAGCGACACTGGCAGCCTGAGGCCTCAGGCCTGGATTCCTTGGGCCAGTCTTCTTCAGGCAGCAAAGCTCTGACACTCAGCGTGAGTATCTCTGCTGGGCCTGGGGACACTCACTGGCTGCACGTGTCTCAGACTCTCAGTTTCCCCTCCTGCGTGTTCCATCTCGGCTCCAGTCCATGTCGCAATGCCGTCGCCACTGTGGATGATGTCAGAAGAGGCGCAGCTCGCCCTCGGCTCCTTTTGGCTGTTTCCGGCAAGATGCGGAGAGCGTGGATGACGTCATCACGTGTGAATCGATTATTGACGGTCGCTGCATCGATGCCGCATCGCGGGCTGTCGAATCGCGATGCATCGATTAAATTCCGCAGCCCTACTCTACAACCTCTCCTACATGATGACAACTTATACAACACCTGGAGGTGCCAACACACAAATGAATGTGACTATACCTTCCATTCACCCAGGCATACTCCAGGCATCCCCATTTGCCATGGAATCAGTATTGCCCTTTATGTAAGGATAATGATCTGTAAGCTTTCTGTCACATCTGATCAATGTGACAGAAATCTACAGCTATATTCCTTTGTGCAGAATTTACCCTTTAATGGAACAGTAGTACAATCACTATGAGATATAGTTCATAGAGCTGTATTTGATAGTGATTCATTGTAATGGCAGTTCGAGGTTTTGCATGCATGGCGTTTTGCTTGGAGGGCCTCTGTGAGATAACGCATTGGTTTCAATGGAAGCCATGTTTCCACATGGCTTCCATTGCTATCTGGAGACAGCTGCTGCTCATACAGGCTGGCCAATCTACATGCATGCACGCCTCTTCTATTGTATCATTTGAATATAAACAAGTGTGTCATTGGTTGGTGGTTTGCATTGAGCTCATGTCATGTGACTGTGCCTTGGAGGCTGATTGGCTGATTGTGAAGACACTAAGTTCTTTTGTTATCCATGTCTGAATGATATACATTAAAACACCAAGCATTGAAAGGCAGGGCTGTTTTTTGAGCTTGCAATGTGAGAACAGCTATGGTGTCTGTCTTAATTGCTTTAACACGAGTGCACTCAAATGCATTATGCAAAAGAGCTGAAAAGTACGCTTATTAGCGCAGGCAAAATATAATGCACACAAGGTATTTTAATTGCCCTTACACATCATATCCGGTCCAGATACCCGAGTGGCGGCATATGCGCAACGGAGCGTCTGACGCAACCTGATGATGTGATTGCTGTCAGGAGGCACCCACACACAGCAGCCACCCTGTGGCTAGGAGAAAGCTGCAGGATGACAAGGAGTTTAGAAAATGCCCCTGCCACCCATCGGAGCCCAGACACCCGTCAAAAGGCCCAGCGGAGTATATGGTCAGCTCCACGTCCTACACTGCACAGCACCATCTAGTGGTGAAAGAACATATTACATAATTTCCAATGCAAAGAAATATTTACACAGACTCTTATGCTGGGTTCACACCTTTGCGGTGCGAACTCCAGCCTGTTTGCTGCTGAGAATGGGTAGAGCCGCCTTTTGGCGGCTCCTGTCTGTTCTCGCAGCTCTTCAGCTGCTCGGGGTGGGGAGGTGCACCAAGGAGGGGGAAAGATCCCCATAGAATCTCCATTCATTGCGGAACACATCTGTGGGGCAGATGCGTTCCCATTGAACTTAATAGGCTGGGAATTTGCACCGCATTGCACAGAAAACGCACACATTTGCACCACACCTATTTGAACCTGACACATTGAAAACAATGTGTTTTCAAGAGTCATGCAAATTTGATGCAGTGTAAGCTTTATCAAATTCGCATAGGTGTGAACACAGCCTTATACATATACAAATCAAAACAATGTATACAAGGAACTCATCATTCACAATAGTATGATCATATTAACGACCTCTCTCCTTAATATCTTATTATTGAAATTGTCCCCCGGGGATTGGGGAGGACATTTTCTAATGCAAAAAAAGAGATAAAGGAGGGATCAAAGCTATGGTTAAGACCCACATGTTTGCATATGGGTGTGTATAACAATCCTGCAAGTAATAGAGATGGTCCTGTACTCGTCTCCCCAGGGTTCCCTTGGGTTTACCAACATAAAACGCGCCACAGCTGGGAAGGGTTTTTATACTTCATTCAAAAAACATGCACTCCAGCTACACAGAAGAAAGCAGGAATGGATGTCTACTTCCTCAAATTAAGAAAATATATGGAGAAAAAAATCTAACCTAAGCTGGCATGTTCACTTTTTTGAGTGATACATCAAGGAGGGGGTTAACCCACAAGGTTTAAGAATTTAGGTATTCCCTTCATTTGACTTGAATGACGCTGTCTTTCGTGAGCATTGGGAAGGCCATTTGACCCAGTGTTCATCAAAGATGATGGGAATGCTGGAAGAAAAATATGTCAAAGACCTAGCAACCTTAGAAAGAGAGATTGAGGAACTTATCAACTATATCAATCGTTTCCCAAAATGCAGACTTTAAAAAGAGGGAGTCAGAACGGCTACAACATCTTGAGAACTTATACATTTTATAAGGACAAATTGGCCTTTATGGGGGGCTATGCATATAGGTGGCAGAGAGGGAGAAATAACAGAGGCAATAGATCATTTAGACCCAATTATGATCAGGGATTACCGATGTATCAATCTGAGTCTCATATCTGTCATCTGTCTCTTCTCAGAGATCCAATGCTACAATACAAATAGGTAAAACCATGAGAGGAGGCTCGTGGAAAAGTGGCAATGGAGTGGACGTAATCCCCAGTGGAGAACACATAATAAACACCCACTCTCTCCTCAGAAACCCTCCCCACGTTGGAGAAAGAAAATGAATGTAGAGATCCCTACAAATGTTCATGTTCAGTAGTGTACAGGTAGTGAACAACTATCTATGTTTGAGCCTGAGGATAGGACTGGGAACACAGAGATACCTAGGACCTTGGGGGCTATCCCCAAGGTCCAAATAAGAAATGACATTAGCTCAGGTGTACCCCCTTTAGGGACCATTTTTAGAGAGGCCGGAGACGCTACACACACTGGAAGCCTACCTGGTGGCTTGTGTCTCCGGTCGAGTACAAACAAGGTAAGCGGCGGGAAGGGATGCTGAATACCCCTTATTGTAGATGCCCTTTATTGGCGATGTGCACTTTGGGAGGAGACCATTAGAAATAGTGGGTACAGTTGGGTCTGAATTGTGGATCCCGTTGTGGGAGGCCCCCACCAGGATCAAGTAACCTTGTAGGGTACACAACACTAGCCACACCACTGTACCATAGAATATGATGTACAATGATGATGATGGGAAATGGGGATGCCCTCCCATTTTGTGGGAGAGGGGGCCCTGATCCCAGGAAGTAGTACATAATGATATGGTCATTGGAGGTTGTGGATAGGGACAACATGGGAATGAACAGACCAGTTGGCCCTGCGACACCAGTCAGCCAGGGTCTGTGGTTCTGGCACCAGCCACCACTTGGTGGAGTTCCCCTTGGGGAATGGTCGGTCCACGTCTGTGTTGCATTGCACCATACACTGGTGAAGGAGGAAAATGGTGAGCACAAGTATATCCGATAGATATTTAATACATGCTATTGTGTATATTTTGGGTTGTATGATGCTTATAAATGTTGTGTTTAATCAATAGAAGTACAAATAGTTGAACTTATCCTGAAGAAGCAGATTATATGTGAAACGTCGAACACTCCACATGCCAAGCAGTCAATATGTCCAAACTTTGTTGGATATGTGATGTGTAAAGCGTAATATACGTCTAAAATGTTTTATATATCTTTATACTACTATGTATTTAATAAAGTATGTAACTTTTTAACCAATGTTCTGAATGAGTGTGCTCACTTTAGACAGCCATCAATCCTAAAAAATCCTGCGTCCCAATAGACCAGGCATGGCCTCTGTCTGGTTCTTTTTATTTTTACCTACAGTATATTTATCTGGGTGTGGATTGTATGAGCTGTCTCCAGTAATGGTCACCTCATTTATATTGTCTGAGTTATTGGTTATATATTCTTTCAGCACCGATTCTAATTCAGAGGAATGGGCAGGGGGATAGAATTGTATCGTTAATGCACCATGTGGGATCATGGGCTTTGGGAATAAGAGATGTTAAAGTGGTGAATACAGCACTATGGTCAGTCCATGTGAATGGGATAATTGAAGAGGAGAGAAGTTCAGGGGACATGCCTGTAGTGATCAGTATATGGTCTATTTGGGAAAAAGATTTATGAGGATAGGAATAGAAGGTATATTGATGCTTGCAAGGATTGACCTCCCGCCAGGAGTCAGTTAGGGAATATTCATGTAGTAGTTGTTGGAATAAGTGACTCTGAGTACTAGAAGTAATGAGAGTAAGGGATTTATCCAAGAATGGATAAATAGTTTGGTTTGAGTCTCCACGTATAATGAGAGTACCACATTTATGTGCTTCAATCACACATAGTAAGTGTGCAAGGCAACAGGTTGTTTGGTGCATAGTAAGAGACAACCCTTATTGGAGAGTCAAGTAAATGGCCTGTAAGTATGATACAGTATATCTCCCTTCAGAATCCTTGATATATGCCATTAGAGAAAAAGAAGGTGGAAAGCTGTACAAACTCTCCTTTGTTTAGGGTCAGCTGATGCCATAAAAGCTTTAGGATAAGATGAGCTAAAAAATTTAGGGGTTGATGATCTAGTGAAATGGATTTCCTGAAGACAAATGATGTATACTTTCATAGATGCCAGAGAGTGAGAAGCTTTGGTGCGCTTTTGTGAAATGTTAAGACCCTGCACATTCAGAGCAATTACATTAAGGGGAGTCATCTCAAAGATTATAACAAGATCACCTGTCTGGTTTGTCTAAAAACCCGGCACCACACACGCCCCGTAGATAAAAAAATAGACTTAACCACCTCAATACTGGGCACAAAATCCCCCTTCCTACCCAGGCCATTTTTCAGCTTTCAGCGCTATCACACTTTGAATGACAATTACTCAGTCATGCAACACTGTACCCTTATGAAATATGTGTCCTTTTTTCACACAAATAGAGCTTTCTTTTGGTGGTATTTAATCATTAGTGGGTTTTTTATTTTTTCTGCTATAAATACAAAAAACATTTTGTGAAAAAATGCCATTTCTTTGTTCCTATCATAAAATTTAGCAAATTAGTCATTTTTCTTCATACAGTTTGGCCACAATTTATACTGCTATATATCTTTGGTAAAACTAACCCAAATTGGTGTATATTATTTGTTCTTTGTGTAAGTTATAGAGTCTACAAGGTATGGTGTCAATCATTGAATATTGATCACACCTGATCACACCTGATGTACTGTAGATGCACTTTTTATTTTTGTGCAAGGAATGCACCGCTGGCGGCAAATGTAGTATTTAGAATATTTTTTTTAAACCAGCAATGTAGACGCACTTTTTATTTTTGTGCAAGAAATGCACCGCTGGCGGCAAATGTAGTATTTAGAATATTTTTTTTTAAACCAGCAATGTAGACACACTTTTTATTTTTGTGCAAGAAATGCACTGCTGGCCGCAAATGTAGCATTTAGATTATTTTTTATTTTTAAACCAGCAATGTAGACGCACTTTTTATTTTTGTGCAAGAAATGCACCGCTGGCCGCAAATGTAGTATTTAGAATATATATATTTTTTATAAACAAGCAATGTAGACGCACTTTTTAATTTTGTGCAAGAAATGCCCTGCTGGCTGCAAATGTAATATTTTGCACAAAAAAAAAAAAATTAATTTGTCTAACTGCAATGTAAAAGCAGTATTTAAATATGCCAAAATGTTGCCAACTGAACTAACAGAACAGGATTAAAGTAGTGTCCCTGACACACAAGCAGTTGCACTGCACTTGCAAAAATGGCTGCAAACGCCCACCTAACAAACAGAAAAATTGCTTAGGTTTTATATGAGGCACTTTGCTTAGCAAACAAAATGTACTCTAGCAAACCAAAATCTCCTCTAGTACCCACCCACCAATAAATCACTGTTTTTAACAGATTTTCTAAAGCTAATCTGTCCCTCACAGCAGCAGCAGCATCCTCTCCCTACACTAGTATGAGATGATGTCACATGCAGCACTAGGTGACTCCAGCTTATATAGAAACTGGGTCACATGATGCACTGGCCAATTACAGCCATGCCATTAGTAGGCATGGCTGTGATGGCTTCTAAGGGCAAATGAGTGAAACGCTTGTTGATTGGCTGCCCGGAAGCTATTCAACAGGCGAGAAAAAATACCGGAACCCCAAACCCAGACTTTTTCTCAAATGTCCGGGTTCGGGACATGGACACCCTAAAGTCCGGTACGAACCCGAACTTTACAGTTTGGGTTCGCTCAACTCTAATGGTGAGTTCTTTGAAGTTGTCGTTTTTCCAACAATTCTTTGCAAAATGAAGGTTATTTTTATATTTTTTTTACAAAATTGTCATATTAACCACTTAACAACCGCCCTATAGACAAATGACGTCTACAGGGCGGTTGCTCAATTCTGGGAAGACGTCTATTGACGTCCTCCCAGAATCACGCTTCCCGCGCGCCCCCTGGGGCGCGCACACGGGAACATCCATGACTGTCAGGTCCGGGGGACCCGACTGATCACAGATCGTGGTGAATGGCCGCTGTGAGCGGCCTTTTACCACGTGATCGCGCCGTCAAATGACAGCGTGATCACATGTTAACAAGCCGGCGGAAGCGCCGGCTTTTCTCTCCTCTTTGCACCGATCGGAGGCCGATCGGACCAGGCCATTTTTTGCTATACGACATTGCGTTGCTTTAACTGACAATTGAGCAGTTGTGCGATGCTGTACCCAAACAAAATTGACATCCTATTTTTCCACAAATAGAACTTTCTCTTGGTGATATTTGATCACCTCTGTGGGTTTTATATTTTGCGCTATAAACAAAAAAAGAGCGTCAATTTTGAAAAAAAAACAACAATATTTTTTACTTTTTGCTATAATA
Source organism: Glandirana rugosa (assembly GCA_018402905.1). Taxonomy (NCBI): domain Eukaryota; kingdom Metazoa; phylum Chordata; class Amphibia; order Anura; family Ranidae; genus Glandirana; species Glandirana rugosa. The sequence continues at coordinate 106,032 of BLSH010535609.1, forward strand.
AATTTCCAAAAAAAAAAAAACAAAAAACACATTTCTTACTCAGTTTAGGCCGATATGTATTCTGCTACCTATTTTTGGTAAAATAAATCGCAATAAATGTATATTGATTGGTTTGCACAAAAGTGAGGGAGAGAGGACATGCTGCAGTGCTGTGGGTGATGTGTAATGCCCACAGCACTGCTAGGTGACACTTAGTAACCAGCCCACCATCCATTTACCACCCACCCAGCCATCCACTACCCACCCAGCCATCATCATCCACCCTACACCCACCCAGCCATCCACCCCCCACCCAACCTCACCCAACCCACCCACATCCCACCTACTACTACCGACCCACCCATCACCTACCGACCCACCCACCATTTACCTACCACCCGACCAATGATTCACAGTGGATCGTCACGACACCCGTAATGTGTAGTGGGTGTCGTGACGTCGTACAGGAGAGAGGGAGTGAAAACACGTTTGGTTAGTTATATGTAAATAACGCTAAATAAAATGGTTTTTATCCATCGTCTTATGTATAGCCGGATTTGACTCATTCTTTACACAAAAAACAAAAAAAAAAAAACCTTTAAATAATATCGTTTTTCATTTTTTATAACAACAAAAAAAAAGTTTTAACTGCGAGAAAAAAAC
>BLSH010535609.1:116735-135685 GCA_018402905.1 Glandirana rugosa
GGGGGAAGGGTAAAAAAATAAACTAAAATTAAATAAAAGGGATAGGGGTAAAAAAACATCCCATAAAAAATGCAAAAATGGAGGTGAATGTGGATCATCTTCAAACTGTGCCTGAAAAGTATTAATTAACGGTAGAAGCCATATAACTGTTCTAAAATCATCTTCAAACTAGGGCAAGTGCCCTACAAAAAAATGGGGATAGGGAAAATAAATTAAAATCAAATAAAAAAATGGGAAGGGGGGTGGATGTGGAGTAGGAGCCTAGAGGTTGACTAGGCCGGGACCGTGGCAGTGTAGGTGGAAGTGGCGGTGGTAGAGGAGTAGGAGGAGGTAGCCAACATGTTTTTTTTTTTTTGTATTGAGGCCTATTCAAAAAAACATGGTAGTGTTTTATGTGGGTTTATTGCAGCTGCTGTTGTGACCCATGTACCCCAATTGGTGTCATAGGAAGATTAAAAACGTTTGTATTTGAACAGCGCATTGCTAGTTTCTACTGTGCCATTATGTGATGAATGTTGGCCACCTAATGTATCAGTAATTACTAATTTCTCCTTCTTCTATTACAATTTGATATTATTGCTGCTGTAGCCCATGTGCACAAGTGTGTTAGAGTATTGATGATAAAATAAAGTAATGATAACAATAATGATAATAATAATAGCAATGATGTTAAAATAAAAATAATAGCAAATTATGTTAAAATAAATCACTGTAAATCACAGTTTTTGCCAGCTTTTTAATCTCCGTTGTTGCTGCTGTAGCCCATATGTAAATTAATGCTCAATTGCAAACCACTATGACATTAATAACATGCTTTACAGTTGCTGTTTTTTCAAAGTGCTTATTATAGTGCTCACAGGTGCTCCTTATAGTGCATACATATTATGGCTTGTATCTCTATATATGAAAAGTGCCGGTGCAATGTGTGCTATGAGTTTCCTTTGGTCTAAAACCGTTCAATGATACAGTCCATTTAAAATCTTGTATGCAAATATGTATTTGCATACATATTTGCAAAAACTGTGATTTACAGTGATTTATTTTAACCTCCTGATGTTTTATTTTAAGCCTCCTGGACCACTGTCAGCTTTCCTTAATTAATTTTCTGCCTGGCTACTCTACTTTCTCTCTTCTGAAATTCCCACTATCCTTCTCGGCGACTTCAACATCCCGGTTAACACTAACACTACTACTACTTCTAAAATTCTTAGTCTAACTTTCTCATTTGACCTGAAGCAATGGGTACAGGCTCCTACTCACACTGATGGAAACACCCTTGACCTTGTCTTCTCCTATCTATGCGCTCAATGCAACTTTTCCAACAATCCTTTTCCTCTTTCCGACCACCACCTTATTAGTTTCTCTCCCTCCCTGTCTTGCACCACCTTTTCCTCCAATCCCCAAACCATCACCCGTAGAAACCTTTGCCAACTCAACACTTCTCTTTTCTATTCTGCTACTGACCACCTCTATGAAAAAATCTCACCCCTGTCCTTCCCCAACCAAGCCACTACCATCTATAATAAATCTCTGTCCTCCATCCTGGACGAGCTAGTTCCCCTCACCACACACAAAATCAGGCCTCGAACCCTACAACCCTGGCAAACAGACAACACCAGAAGCCTCAAAAGGTGTAACCACGCCCTTGAGCGTCGGTGGCACAAGACAAAGTCTCTCAAAGACTTCAACCAATACAAATCTGCCCTCCATAAATACAATTCTGGCCTCCACACTGCCAAGCAGACCTATTTTACCACTCTTATTAACACCTTCTCATCCAGTCCCCATTAACTCTTCTCTACCTTCAACTCCCTACTGCGTCCTCCCCCACTTCCGCCCACTAACGCACTCAGTGCCCAGGAGGTTGCTAACCACTTCAAAAGCAAGATTGACACAATTCATGATGAAATCCCCACTCTACAGGCATCTTCTCCAGTTAACACCCCATGTTAACAAGCACAATCGACACTATCCTTATTCAAACCTGCTACTATAAACAAGGTTGCTAAACTCCTTTCTAACGCCCACCTAACCACCTGTCCACTGGACCCTATTCCCTCTAAAATACTACGCTCACCCTCTGACTCTATCCTGCACTCTCTAACTCACATCTTCAATCTCTCCCTCTCTTCTGACATCTTCCCCAATGCTCTAAAACATGCAATGGTCACCCCCATACTCAAAAAGCCATCCCTAGACCCTACCGATCTTAGCAATCTACGTCCTATCTCCTTGCTCTCATTTTCCTCCAAACTCCTCGAACACCTGGTCTACAACCAACTGAGTGACCACCTTGTTCAAAAAATAACCTTCTTGACCCCCTCCAATCTGGATTCCGTCCTCAACACTCCACAGAATCTGCCCTTCTTAAACTCACAAATGACCTACTAACCGCTAAAACCAATGGACACTATTCTGTACTCCTGCTCCTGGACCTTTCGGCTGCCTTTGATACTGTCGACCACCCCCTCCTCCTCAAAAAACTTTACTCCCTTGGTCTCCGTGACTGCGCTCTTCAGTGGCTCTCACTTATTAACAGACATATCTGCCTGGATGTCACACCACTTCCTCAAACTCAACTTGTCCAAAACTGAACTCATAATATTTCCTCCCCCAAATGCCGTTTCCCCTGACTTCTCTGTCAAGAGCAATGGCACAACCATCCACTCATCCCCACATGTTAGGGTGCTTGGTGTTATCCTGGATTCTGAACTCTCCTTTTGGCCCCATATCCAATCCTTTTCTAAGGCTTGCCGCCTCAATCTCCACAACATCTCTAAAATACGTCCTTTCCTAACCAATGAAACCACAAAGCTGCTGATTCACTCCCTGGTCATCTCTCGCCTCGACTACTGCAACTCCCTTCTCATTGGCCTACTTTTAAATAGACTATCCCCCCTTCAGTCCATCATGAATGCCACTGCCAGACTCATTCACCTTACAAACCGTTCAGCGTCTGCCACACCTCTCTGCCAATCCCTCCATTGGCTGCCACTCGCCCAACGAATTAAGTTCAAAATACTAACAATGAGCTACAAAGCCATCCACAACTCTGCTCCCAGCTACATCACCAGCCTAGTCTCAAAATACCAACCTAATCATCCTCTTTGCTCCTCTCAAGACCTCCTGCTCTCCAGCTCCCTCATCACCTCCTCTCATACTCACCAAGACTTCTCCCGAGGCACTCCCATCCTCTGGAACTCCCTACCCCAATCTGTCAGACTATCCCCAAATCTATCCACCTTTAGGCGATCCTTTAGCATACCTTTAGCATATATCAGGCATCTCACCAGAACATCCCCACAAGGGGTCCAAAGCACCGCCGTGTGGACAGGAGACAAGGCCAAGGAGCGCTGGGTGTCCCACCACGAAATAATGGTTGGGTGGGCCCTAGTGAATCTACAATGAGATAAAAAAATGTATATACAAGTATGTATACAGAAATATATGTATGCTACTATAAAGGTACATAGAGGTCTAGGAGCACATTAACTGAGCAAGACAAAAGGGAAAGGCCAGATTATATATAGGTAAGATCAATTATATTCAGTTGTCTATAATTAGACTAATGATGGCTGGTATAAGGTTGAATATATAAGGACATACCTGACACTGAGAAGTATAACCGCTTAGTAGAGGCGAAATTCACAATTGTAAAAGGACATGTACGTTCTAAGACATAGTAAAAAGATCTGTTAATAGGCCCATTTGAGGTCAGTCTATTTAGAGGAATTTAGCTAGGAAATAGTCTTACCTGCAGCGCCATACAATCTCCTCTAGCCCTCTCCAGAGTATCAGCTGGAGTGCAGGGGCTGGGAGTGACGTTTATAGCAAGAGATTTGCAGAGAGTGGGCGGAGCATCACACCTGGAGCAGGCCAGTGCTAAGCAGCCAAGCAGCCATCCAGATGGTTTAATAAATGAGTATTACAAAATCTTTCAGTGTAACCTTGCCCCAACTCTCCAATCACTGTATTCAGCTGTGATGACATCTGCCTCATTCCCATACGAGATGCTACAAGCATGCATTGTCACCATTCTGAAACCTGGGAAAGAACCCACTCCTTCTCCTCCTAATTTATTCCTATATCCTTACTCATTAGTGACATAAAACTCTATGCCAAAATCTTAGCCCTTCGACTTCTCTCCATCTTACCCATTCTGCACGCAGAATCATAAACCTGATGCATTATTCCAAACTCAATTGAATTCCTTCTCTGCTCCTTTCCCTGGAGGAGAAGAAGGCATTCGACATTCAAGTCCATTAGGGTATATGACTCAGACACTTCAAAAGTTTGGCTTCTCAGTCCCAATCCTATCCGCTATTCTAGCCTTATATTCTGCCCCATGTGTGAAAGTTTGCACTTCCGATACCCTCTCTCGACCATTTTCCATAATGAATGGAACAAGGCAAGGCTGCCCACTGTCACCCTCCATATTTAATCTCCTTATGGAACCCCCGGCAGAGACGATTATATTGCACCCTAACATACATGACTTTATTTTCCACAATAGATCCCATACTATAAGCCTCTTTGCGGATGTCATTCTCTGCCTAATTAACCCAGCTACTTCCCTGACCTCCGCACATAATGTTCTATCCACCTTTAGCAACATATCTTATTACAAGGTCAACTTTACTCAATCACTTGTCCTACCCCTGAACTTACACCTCTCCCTCATAACTAAACTCCAATTTTCTTTTTCATATTCTTGGACTAACTCTAATATTCTGCATTCGGGACTCCTGTTAACAGTGGACCCTGCGAACCTAGCAGATGATAATTATTTACCCTTACTTGACAAATTTCCAAAGAGATGAAACGTTTGGCTAAGGTAGAGCTATCTTGGTCCAGGCGTCTAGCCTCCTTTAAGATGCCCTGCCTCCCTCAGATCCTGTACATATTCCGCACACTACCCATTCCCCCCAAAAGCAACTACCTAAGAGCCTTACAGAGTACACTTAAACAATTTCTTTGACAGTCCAAATGCCCCCAATGCTCCCATGCTCTCCTTATCAAACACAGAACTGCAAGCGGGATGGGAGGTTTAGAGCTCCAAGACTATTTCCACGCCTTAATGCTTACACAAATTAAACAATGGTTTTCTCCCTCCCCTGATATTCTCTTGCTCCAAACTTAACTCCCATCCCCTAAATCAACTTTCACCTACAATACAAGCTCCACTACAGGCATGGAGAGCATTAAGGAAAATTAATTGCTCTCCTAATACACAAGTCAATATCCCTCTGCCTATTACTATTCTAGAGAATGTAATTCCAAACATCTCTCTTGCCCAGTGGCAATAGAGCGGTATTAACCTAATTACAGATATCTATTCTAACGACTGGTTGAAATTGTTTGAGGAGTTGACTAGAGCCTTTGACCTTCCACCTTCAGACTACTACCAATACCTCCAAATTTCCCACTTCCTCAAGACTTATCAGAAACTTGAACATTCTGTCCACTCTATGGCCTGGAAAATTCTTAACTCAATCCGAACCCCACCCAAAGGCATATCCATATTCTATCATTTATTTCAAGATAAACTCACATACACTAAGTTGCCCCCTTACCAAAAATGGGAACTAGACATTGGTAAATCATATCTCTGCTTAATGGACCCTTGCATTCAATTCAATATGCAAAGTCTCACACTGCACTAACCCCTGGGAATTATCCCAAAGAATTGCACTACGGTGGTATCTTACACCTGATCTTATCTCTAAATTCCTTTCAAACTCCTCCCCACTTTGCTGGAGAATTTGCAGAGATACTGGCCATCTTATGCATATATTTCTGACCTGTAAGCACCTCACCAGCTTCTGGTGGAATGTTTACAGAGTTCATTTCTGCCACTACTGGTGTCCTTACATTTCCAGGCCCTGGTCTTGCAATCTTTAATCTTGGCATAGATACATTTCCTCCCATGTGCTGTATTATGGTTACCCAAATTTTATTGGCAGCTTGATTGCTTATAGCAAGGAGTTGGAAGTCTGATACAGTACCGAACCTGTCAGAGATCATAAAATAGTATCTTATATATGAGGCTATGCTTGCTAATATACGAGGCACTAGAATGATATTCGAAAAACAATGGAAAATGTGGACTGAATGGACTACAGCGAGATAATTGCATACCCTCTTTCAGGTTATTGATGTTTATTTCTACACCGAACAATGAAACTTAAACTGTGTTCTAATTATGTTTATTTGTACCTTACATACATATATACAGTCAGGTCCATAAATATTGGGACATCAATACAATTCTAATCTTTTTGGCTCTATACACCACCACAATGGATTTGAAATGAAACAAACAAGATGTGCTTTAATTGCAGACTTTCAGCTTTAATTTGAGGGTAGATCCAAATCAGGTGAACGGTGTAGGAGTTACAACGGTTTGTATATGTGCCTCCCACTTTTTAAAGGGACCAAAAGTAATGGGACAGATTAACAATCATAAATCAAACTTTCACTTTTTAATACTTGGTTGCAAATCCTTTGCAGTCCATCTACACTGTGAAGCGCTCTGAAGCATTTGGCTGAATATGAGCAGACAATATTGCCTGAAACACTTCAGAATTCATCCTGCTGCTTTTGTCAGCAGCCACATCAATAAATACAAGAGAACTAGTTCCTTTGGCAGCCATACATGCCCACGCCATGACACTACCACCACCATGCTTCACTGATGAGGTGGTATGCTTTGGATCATGAGCAGTTCCTTTCCTTCTCCATACTCTTCTCTTCCCATCACTCTGGTACAAGTTGATCTTGGCCTCATCTGTCCATAGAATGTTGTTCCAGAACTGTGAAGGCTTTTTTAGATGTTGTTTGGCAAACTCTAATTTGGCCTTCCTGTTTTTGAGGCTCACCAATGGTTTACATCTTGTGGTGAACCCTCTATATTCACTCTGGTGAAGTCTTCTCTTGATTGTTAACTTTGACACACATATACCTACCTCCTGGAGAGCATTTTTGATCTGGCCAACTGTTGTGAATGGTGTTTTCTTCACCAGGGAAATAATTCTTTGGTCATCCACCGCAGTTGTTTTCCGTGGTCTTCTGGGTCTTTTGGTGTTGCTGAGCTCACCGGTGCGTTCTCTCTTTTTAAGGATGTTCCAAACAGTTGATTTGGCCATACCTAATGTTTTTACTATCTCTCTGATGGGTTTGTTTTGATTTTTCAGCCTAATGATGTCTTGCTTCACTGATAGTGACAGCTCTTTGGATCTCATATTGAGAGTTGACAGCAACAGATTCCAAATGCAAATAGCACGCTTGAAATGAACTCTGGACCTTTTATCTGCTCCTTGTAAATGGGATAATGAGGGAATATCACACACCTGGCCATGGCCAACAGCTAAGCAGCCAATTGTCCCATTACTTTTGGTCCCTTAAAAAGTGGGAGGCACATATAAAAACTTACACCGTTCACCTGATTTGGATGTCAATAGCCTCAAATTAAAGCTGAAAGTCTGCAGTTAAAGCACATCTTGTTTGTTTCATTTCAAATCCATTGTGGTGGTGTATAAAGCCAAAAAGCTTAGGATTGTGTCTATGTCACAATATTTATGGACCTGACTGTATATATATATATATATACAGTGCCTTGAAAAAGTATTCATACTCTTTGAAATTTTACACATTTTGGCATGTTACAACCAAAAACGTAAATGTATTTTATTTGGGATCTTATGTGATAGACCAACACAAAGTTGCACATAATTCTGAAGTGGAAGGAAAATAATAAATGGTTTTCCATTTTTTTTAAAAATAAATATATGAAAAGTGTAGCATGCATTTGTATTCAGCCCCCTTTCCTCTGACACCCCTAACTAAAATCTAGTGGAACCAATTGCGTTCAGAAGTCACCTAATTAGTAAATAGAGTTCACATGTGTGTAATTTATTCTCAGTATAAATACAGCTATTCTGTGAAGCCCTCAGAGGTTTGTTAGAGAACCTTAGTGAACAAACAACATCACGAAGGCCAAGGAACACACCAGACAGCTCAGCGATAAAGTTGTGGAGAAGTATAAAGCAGGGTTTGGTTATACCAAAAATATCCAAAGCTTTGAACATCTCACGGAGCACTATTCAATCCATCATCCCAAAATGGAGAGCGTATGGTAAAACAGCAAACCTACCAAGACACGTCCATCTAAACTGCCAGGCCGGGCAAGGATAGCATTAATCAGAGAATCAGCCAAGAGGTCCATGGTAACTCTGGAGGAGCTGCAGAGATCCACAGCTCAGGTGGGACAACTATTAGTCATGCACTCCACAAATCTGGCTTTTATGGAAGAGTGGCAAAAAGAAAGCCATTGTTGAAAGAAAGCCATAAGAAGTCCCCTTTGTAGTTTGCGAGGAGCCATGTGGGGGACACAGCAAACATGGGGAAGAAGGTGCTCTGGTCAGATGAGACCAAAATTGAACTTTTTTGGCCTAAAAGCAAAACTCTATGTGTGGTGGAAAACTAACACTGCACATCACCCTGAACACACCTCATGTTGTGGGGATGCTTTTCTTCATCAGGGACAGGAAAGCTGGTCAGAGTTGAAGGGAAGATGGATGGAGCCAAATACAGAGCAATTTTAGAACAAAACCTGTCAGAGTCTGCAAAAGGCTTGAGAATGGGGAGGAGATTCACCTTCCAGCAGGAAAACAGCCCTAAACATACAGCCAGAGCAACAATGAAATGGTTTAGATGAAAGCATATTCATGTGTTAGAATGGCCCAATCAAAGTCCAGACCCAAATCCAAATGAGAATATGTGGCAAGATTTGAAAATTGCTGTTCACAGACACTCTCCATCAAATCTGATAGAGCTTGAGCTATTTTGCAAAGAAAAATGGGCAAAAATGTCACTCTCTAGATGTGCAAAGCTGGTAGAGACATACACAAAAAGACTTGCTGCTGCAATTGCAGCGAAAGTTTGTTCTAAAAAGTATTGACTCAGGGGGGCTGAATATAAATGCATGCCACACTTTTTACATATTTATTTGTAAAAAAAATTGAACCAATTTTCATTTTTCTCCCACTTCACAAATATGTGCCACTTTGTGTTGATCTATCACATAAAATGCCAATAAAATACATTTACGTTTTTGGTTGTAACATGACAAAATGTCAGACACCTGTCATGTCAGACGCCTGTTAGATATGCTCATCCTCCAGAGGCTCCCTACTTCACATATGGTGGGATTGCCCTCCTATAAAACAATTTTGGCAAAAACATTTTGATTTGTATTATGGGCTGATGGCAACATCCGTCCAACCCTCACCAGAGATAGTTCTGTTATCTATAATCTCGGGCCCTCTAAAACCAGTGAAAAATGATGTGTTATGACACTACCTCGATGCAGCGCAAACAGTGATCCCCCATTTATGGAAATCAACAGGTGCACCCTCAATTGGTGATGGGGCTGTTGAAGTTGATCGCATCCGAGACCTAGAGTGCATGGTATCTCAGAAATGTGATAGAGAGGAAAAGTTCACCCCCACGTGGACTTCCTGGTCCATGTTTTACTACTCTGCAGATTTTATAACATGGGTAGAAGATGCACGAGATCTCAACATAACCGAGCCATGATGGAGTTTCCCCTGTCCATCCCCTTTTCTTCCCAGCTCTTTATTTGTGTTAACTCTTTATCCTTACCTACCCCTAGCCTACTAGCTCCTAAATAAGTATTCTCTATATGCAGAAGGTTATCAGATCCCTACATCATATGCGTTTTGGCAGCAACAGACGTTATCTATACTTGATACAGATATCCTGATCAAAAAGTTATATCTCCCCCATTTACAAGAATGTGACTGCTACCTCATACCGTTTATCACTCTATCTGATGGAATGTTATGCCATACCAACTCATTGTTCTGTAAAGAAACAAAATGTGCCCAAATGTACACTCAGATTACCAATAGGTGCCAGAAGACTATTAAAGTTATGTACTCTCTGTTTATAGGATTTTTGTTACTTTTGGTTCTCAATAAGACAAGATTGAACTAAGACCTCCTGTAACAGGAGGTTGCACTTCATTCATTCATGCTAATCTCACTGGAAGGACACTTTATAAATTAAATTAAATTAATTTTGGACTCTCTTCATTGTTTGTATTGGGGGGTTTAACACTAACTCATAATCATTCAATAAGGAGGGCTGGGATAGGATTGGGATATTTATTTTCACCATTGGGGTTTATTTATTTCTATTAATTATTATTAATATATAGGATAAGTTCACTTTTCGGGCAGAAATTCACTTTTCATAATAAATAGAAGCATTTTCCAACGTGGCCTAGCACTGGACTGAGATGGCTGCTTGAACAGCGCGCTCCGACCACTAAGGCAGCTTCATCGGCTCTCATCAGCGGGACAGCTTCAACACACAAGCAAGGAGATGGCCGGGAGAAGCACCTCTCTCACCCAATCCCAAGTGGACCCCACCACGTAGCTCAGCCGGACTATTCTGGAGAGATTTTGCTCACAGCAAATGGACTTTCAGGCCTTCAACCAGGCCTCAGGTCACGACACTCCTAGCCTGCCCAGCCAGTTCAGCCCATCTGCTCCTGCAGGACAAACTGGCGCCATCAGGCAGAACCCGCAGGCTCCACCATTCCTCAGTCTGGAGGACTTACAGTTAGTGGCGATGGACATCAAAATTACGCTATCTGCTGCCATATTAGATCTCAAGACAGATCTCAGGGCAGTGACATCCCGTCTGGAGAATGTGGAATCGGTCGCCATGACGCATGGGGCAGGTATACAACAGGTCACTAACACACATGCCCAACATCTTATTGAGATGCATCGCCACAAAGAAAACCTCGACAAACAATGCTGGAGGCTCAATCTGCGTATTAGGGGGATCCCAGAAATGGTGGAAAACCCCCCAGTTACAACAAGCTGTATGGTCTATATGTAATACGCTCTTAGGCAGACCTCCAGATGCACCCATAAAGATGGAGAGATGTCACAGGGCCTTCAGACCCAGGGGCTCGGACATGGATCCCCCTAGAGACATGGTGTGTTGCCTTGTCAGCTTCACCCAGAAAGAGGACATACTAGCCAAGCCCACAATCAGGGGCAGCTGCAACACGAGGACTCTCCCATACAAATTTTTCAAGACCTATCTGCAATTACACTTCAGTACAGGAGAGAACTTCGCCCCCTTCTTCCGGTCTTGTGGAACAGACATATTATATATCACTGGAAATTCCCTTTCTGCTTGACAGCGACAGTGGGAAACCATACGGCCTTCCTGTGTACGCCAGTAGATCTACAGGCTTTCTGTGACACCTTGGGCATCTCTTTGATAGCTGTTCCAGAGTGGTACCGCTCCTTTATACAGCCGGAGCCCTGGATTCCTACTCAACAAATGGAGACTTCTCGCTCACAATGCCACAGAAGGAGGCATCACAGAGGTAGAAACATAGAAAAGTGAAGGCAGAAAAAGACTGAGTAGTCCATCGAGTCTGCCCCTTTTTATTTTTTGCTTTTGCTTTGTTTTTGTTTTTTGTGTTTTTTTGTTTTCACATTAACCTTGTTGTCTCACTATAGATTTATGTTTATCCCAAGCATGTTTGAAGCCATTTACTGTTGACTGTCTCACAACCTCTGTTGGTAGTTTATTCCAATCAACAACCACCCTTTCAGTAAAATAATACTTTCTAAGATTAGTTTTGAGCTTCCCTCCAGCTAGTTTGAGGTCATGTCCCCGTGTTTTTGATTTTGGTTTCATATTGAAAAGACTGTCCTCCTGAACCTTATTCACCCCCTTGATGTATTTAAAGGTTTCAGTTATGTCTCCTCTATCCCTTCTTTCCTCCAGACTGTACATATTAAGTTCCTGAAGTCGCTCTTGATATGTTTTATCCCCCAGACCTTTCACTATTTTTTTTACCCATCTCTGGACTCGTTCTATCTTGTTTCAATATTTTTATTAATAGTTTTCAGTGTTACAGAATAAACAACATGCTCAGTACAAATAACACACAGATGTTCCGTCTGATAACAATAGAATGAAGCAATGCTATTACCCAATGAACCATCCTGGGTGTATGAATAGATATATCAAACAACTTGGCGGGTATAGCCGTTAATGCAAACTTTTAGAATAGTACCAGACGGGAAGGAGGAAAGGGTATGGGGGAGGGGGGTACCAGTGTTCCCGTCTATCGGTGGGTGATACCAGGGAGTCAGGCTTTGATGGTGCACTTCGGGTGGGAAAGCCAAGGATCCCAAGTGGATAGAAATTTAGGTAGTGACAGGTTTTTCCTTGCTAGCATTTTTTCCATTTCACATTGCAGATTTAGGTCTGCAATTGTCGTTTGGAGTGAGGGAGGATCAGGGGATTTCCACTTCCTGGTAATGTTTAATTTGACTGCCAGTAGAATGTGTATTATGACTGTCCTATATTTCCCGGGGAAGTTGTCTAGATTTAGGTGCAGGAGTGCAAGTTCAGGGTTAGGGGGTAGAGGCTTTTGTGTGATGGAGGAAATCAGGGCAAAGATTTGTTTCCAGAATGTGGTTAGCGTTTTACAGGACCAGAGGATGTGGGAAAGGGATCCGATGGAACCACATTCTCTCCAACATGTGTTAGGGGAGTTTGGGTATATTTTAGATAGTCTGTAAGGAGTGAGATACCACCTCTGAGTAGTTTTATGAAATAGTTCCCAATGATTACTGCAATGGGAGGCTTTGTAAGTGTATAGGTATGATTTGTTCCATTGGTCTATTGTTGTGGTTCTGTTCAGTTCTATATCCCATTTTAGTTGTGAGGGAGGTTGCTGTTGTGAGTACTTCTCTAGGAGGAAGTTATAGATTGTGGAGATGCTGTGTTTTGGGTGGGTTGGTTGGGATATAAATAAGTGGATCGGTGCTGGGATGGACGCCGAGGGCGGAAGGTTCAAGGTTTGCATAAGGTGGGCAATTCTGGAGTAGTTGTACTGTTCTGACTGTGGTAGGTTAAATTGCTTGTGTGGGGTCGTAAATGGTTGAAGGGACGTATTTGGTTTTATGTCTTTTATGTGGTGTATACCCAAGGAAGACCATCTCCTCAGTGAGATATCTGAGATTAAGGTTTCTATGGCCGAGAGTGGGATGAGGTATTTTTGAAGGGGCTGCCTGGGAGACTCAGATGATGGAAGGCTTTGCCAAGCTTGGAAAGAGGCTTTTAGAGTAGGTGGAGGCATCAATTGTGGCAATTGTATGCCAGCTGACAAAAGTAGTAGTGAGTTTGTTAATTTATTGGTAGAAGGGCCGTTGGTCTCCAGCAGAGACCAGGGTTTGTTGCTGGTGGGGTGCCACCAATAGTATATTTGATCCAGAGCCGCCGCTTTAAAGTAGGTTTGGATGTGAGGCATACCAGCGCCTCCTTTGTAGTGGGGCCGTACAAGTGTGTTGCAGGGAGCTTGGGGGGGTTTGTTTGCTCAGATGAACTGCGATATCATTTTTTGTATCGTGTGAAAGAAGGATTGGGGGATTGGGATGATGAGAGTTCGGAAAAGGTATAGTAGTTTGGGTAGAATCAGCATTTTGAATGCCGCGATTCTACCTAATGTTGAGAAGTATTGAGATCGTACTTCTTTGAAGAGTTTTGGCAGTTGTGTCAGGAATGTTTTGTAGTTAAATTCAAACAATCTGTGAGGCGAAGGTGTTAGTCTGATACCTAGGTAGGGAATGGACTGGTCCGACCAAATGTAGGGTAATGTTGAGAGGAAAGATGGTAGATTTAGTCGAGTTTAATTTATAGTAGGATATCAGTGAGAATTGGTGAAGGGTTTGCTGAATTGCGGGAAGTGAACGTTTTGGTTGAGAGAACATAAGTATCGTGTCATCTGCAAAAAGACTTATCTTATTTTCTGTTCCTGAGGGGGAGATGCCTTGGATATTCTGATCTTGTCTTATTTTAGTTGCTAGGGGCTCCATTAAGAGGGCAAAGATGATAGGGGATAGGGGGCATCCCTGACGGGTGCCGTTAGAGATCTGGAGTGGTTTGGAGAGCATTCCGTCAGTCAGAATTCTGGCAGAGGGATTGGAGTACAGGGCCAGAATAGCGTCTAAAAATCTACCCTCAATACCAAATTTGAGGAGGACCTCCCCGAGGTAACCCCAGTGGACCCTGTCGAACGCCTTCTCTGCGTCCAGGGATAGGAGCAGAGAAGGCGTTCGGTTTTCTGTGATCTGATGGATTAAATTAATCATTCTCCTGGTGGCGTCGGGGGCTTGTCTGTTCGGGACAAAACCAACTTGGTCCGGGTGAATCAGGTCGGGGAGTAGGTGTTGAAGTCGGGAGGCCAGGATCTTAGCAAAAAGTTTGATGTCTGTGTTGAGGAGTGAAATTGGTCTGTAGCTAGCAGTGGTGGTTGGATCTTTACCTGGTTTCGGAATTGTTACTATGGTGGATTTCAACATTTCAAGAGGGTAGGAGGCAGAGGAGGCAGCAGCATTGAAGACGGTGGCGAGTTTGGGTGAAAGGAGCTCCTTGAGCACCTTATAAAATTCGTTACAGTATCCGTCTTCCCCCGGAGCTTTGTTGCTTGGGAGGGAGTGGATCGTCTTCTCCACTTCCAGAGATGAGAAGGGAATTGCTAAGTGTTCTAGTTGCTCGGGGGAGACTTTGGGTAGATTTACTGAATTGAGAAACTCCTGTATCTGGGGTAAAGTTGGTTGCGGTGTTTGTAGGTCCTCTTTAAGATTATACAGGGCGTAGTAATAGTCGCTAAATGCGTCTGCAATTTCTTGTGGGTTGGTCAAAGGCTTCTGGGTTGTGGGGTGGTGGATCAAGGAGATTTTAGCCTTTGAGGATGGGGGTTTGGATAAACGGGCCAAGAGGGCACTTGGTTTGTTATTCAGTGCATAGTAATTTGCTTTTTTTTTTTTTAAGCTCAATTTCATATTTGTAAGTCAGCCATAAAGTAAAACAATTCACATTGGGAGTTTCGTTTAGCTCAAAAAAAGCCTGGTGCTCTTCCTTAATGGTACGAATGTTGGCAGGGTCCGCTAGTAGTGATGGGTTAAGTCTCCAGGAGTTTGTGACGGTTTTCAAGCGAGGGCCCACAGTGATGGAAATGGGAGAGTGGTCTGACCAGGATATGGGGCCAATAGACGAGTCTGATATTTCTTGAAGAGTTCTTTTATCAACGAGAAAAAAGTCTATCCGGGAGTATGAGAGTTGGGAATGTGAGAAGAAGGAGAAATCAGTTTCTGATCCATGTTGGCATCTCCAAACATCGTACAGTCCGAGAGAACGGATGCGTGGGTTGAGGGCCGGTCTGCGGTGTCGGGTGGCGGGCTTGGCATCTAGTGATGGGTCTCGTATTAAGTTAAAATCTCCTCCTATGATGGTCCTAGTAGTTGTGTTTAAGGGTATTTTGTGACAACGTTTTTTGAAAAACCGGAGGGGGTGTTTATTCGGTCCATATATGTTCACAATGGTAAAATGGGTATTGTTCAATGCACATGAGAGGATGATGTATCTTCCAGAGGGGTCCAACGTAGTTTGTTGCACTGAGATGGTTAGGGAGTCCCTCAGGGCTATGAGAACTCCCTTCTTCTTTTTATTTCCGGTGTAAATTGGGGGGTCTTTTGAGCAGAGAAGTGGGTCTCCTGGGCCATGATTATATCGGCCTTTACTTTGTTCGCTTCTTTGGCTAGTAAGGATCTTTTGTACGGAGAGTTTAGACCTCTGACATTCAGAGATAGGATTTTAAGTGGCATCGTGCAGCCTGTTAGTGTTGCAGGTGGCTGATGTGTATTAGAATTTCCTTGTTAAGTGGAGTGGGGTGGGAACAATGCTGGTACCCAGGAATTATGAATAAAAAAGGGGAGACCGAGAGGGAGGGGTCCCGGTCTCAGGGCGCAGTATTCCTGCTGCGCTCAAAAAGAAGGGCAGGTGGGGGTGCAAGGTCTACCAACAAAAACTGGAGGGTGAGACCAAGTCAAACAGTTCAGGCAAACGGCACCGCTGAGTGGGGTCCTGGGCTGTCGGCATCGGTTGGTGCGGGGACAACCGAGTAGGGTGGATCTCTTCATCCCGTCTGTTGCAGCTCGTTGGTGTCCATGGGGGGGTTGTAGCGGTCCTGTTTGGTGGGGAAGTCCTGTGGTAGAATATGCCACATTTGTAGGAGACGGAGTCCCTCTTGTAGTGTACGTGCTACAAAGGTTTTGTTGAGGTGAGTAATCAAGAGCTTGTTCGGGAAGCCCCATTTGAAAGGTATCTTGTGGTTAAGCAGAGCTTTCGTTATGGTGGCTAATTGGCGTTGATTTTCTAGCGTAGTTTTTGACAGATCCGCATATAGTTGGATGGCATTAAAGGGGTCTGGCAGTCTATTGCTCCTCCTCGCTGCGTACATAACTCTTTGCTTGGTGTTGAAAAAGTGTATACGGGCCAGTACGTCCCTGGGGGTGGATGGCGGGAGATGCAAAGGCTTCGGCAGTCTTGCGCTCTGTCGATTTCCAGTTCTCTATCCGTCAGATCCAGAATAAATGCCCGCATCAGAGATTGTAGGAAGGTTTTCAGATCTGATTGTTGGATCGATTCTGGGTCATTTCGAAATTTGATATTATTTCTGCGTGAGCGATCTTCTAGATCTGCTAGTTTGAGATGGATCAGTTGCATATCTTCTTCATGTGATGTGACCGCGTCCACCATTTCGTTGTGAGCTCTTGGAAGTTCTCTGACCGCCTTTTCTATGGTCTGGATGCGCTGCTCATGTTTCTGTACCGTGGACATCAGGGGGGAGAGTACTGATGAATGGTCCAGGTGCAGAGTGTGTCTTAAGGATAACAGCATATCTTTCATGACCTGTTCAGAAACAGGTTTGTCAGACACAAAGAGGTCATCCAGGGCTGGCTTAGCATGGGACGAAGGGATCGTCGGTTCGTTTGTAGGAAAGATCGGGTGCCCCGAACGATGTTTCAGTCAGAACGAGCGGAGGAACGATCGAACGGGCGATTTCGGGCTCTTCCGTCCTAAGTCTAGATTTCGCCGGGCTCGAAGTAGTGGGGGAGGGTGGGGGAGAGAACTCACCCGAGGCACCTGGAGGAGTGGAGGATCCATGTAGTTCCCTCGAGGGTGAGGAGAGAATTGTGGCTGTTTCTCCTGCTGTGGGAGCAGCGCCATCTTGGGTCCCCATGCAGCCTGGTGCTGGATAGAAATCTGTTAATTTCCTAGGAGCTTTGAAGTCTTTTCTTCTTTTGGACATTCCTGGAGGTGCTAGAAGAGATCAGGTATACGTGGAGTAGTTGAAAGTCCCGTTGTCAGTCGTGGATCAGTCGTTTTTTGCCGTTTAGCACAGGAGCTGTGGATTTAGGCAGCCATTCAGCAGTGTCGTCAGGCCACACCCCCTCAAAACCGTACTGGACTCGTTCTATCTTATCAATATCTTTTTGTAAGTGAGGTCTCCAGAACCGGACACAGTATTCTAAGTGAGGTCTCACTAAAGATCTACATAGGGGAATCAGAACCTCCTTCCTCCTGCTGGTGATCCCTTTACTGATACATCCCGGAATTCTATTTGCTTTTCCCACTGCCTGGTCACACTGTTTGCTCATTTTGCAATCATCTGAAATAAGCACCCCCAAATCTTTTTCTTCTGTAGTGCTGGCTAACACTGTACCCCTAATACTGTACTCTCTAAGGGGACTCTTTTTCCCTAGATGCATTATTTTACATTTAGAAATATTGAACTGCAGTCTTCGCTGCTTTGACCAATCTTCCAGCAATGCCAAATCATGTTCCATGTTACAGACACCTCCAGGGATATCAACCCTATTACACACCTTTGTATCATCAGCAAAGAGACATACCTTGCCCAACAAACCTTTAGTTATATCACTTACATATAGGTTAAATAGAACAGGACCCAGTACAGAGCCTTGTGGTACCCCACTAGTGACTGGTCTCTGCTCTGAGTGAACCCCATTTACAACCACACTCTGGGATCTATCCTTTAGCCAACTGCATATCCACTGAACCACCCAGGGGTTAAGTCCTAACTTGTACAACTTTTGTATTAGATCGTTATGTGGAACTGTATCAAATGCCTTGCTAAAATCAAGATACGATATGTCCACAGCACCACCCTGGTCCAAAACACTGGTAATATAGTAAAAAAATGCAATCAGATTTGTCTGAAACGATCTGCCCTCAGTAAAGCCATGCTGCTTTGGGTCCAGAAAGCTGTGTATTTTTAGGTGATCAAAGATCCTTCTTTTTAGAAGTGATTCCATTACCTTGACTACAATTGATGTTAAACTCACTGGCCTGTAATTGCCAGCTTCTACCTTGCTGCCCATCTTGTGGATAGGTATAATATTAGCTATCCGCCAATCATGGGGAACATCACCTGTGTCAGCAACTGGTGTGACCAGAAATGTGTGAACTGCACAGAGAATACCAGACACAACGTAAAGTGAATAAAGTGATTTATTAAAAGAAAGGTAAATGGTAATCAAAATGCACATCTAATATAACAAACCATGAAATGTAACTAAATAACAATAAGTAGTGAAACTGCCTAAATAGGTAAAGGGGAATGTCCAAACCGTAAACGAAGCCAGGCCAGGGTCATACACGGGAGATCAGCAGAGGGGGCAGGGAGCAGGACAGGACAGACTAGAGGGCACATACTGGGACCGGACCGAAGCAAATGCCAAACCTGTAAGGGGAAATGGATAAATCCGTCAAAGTGATGAATAACAATAAATCAATGTAAAGTACCAAACAATATAATCTACACGTAAAACTAATGGTAAATGGAAAGAAAATTATTTAGTGAAATAAGTGAAATGCAACACAGACCATAAGAGACACGTCAAGTGTGTAAAGACCAGTGTGGTCAACGACTGTGTCCACTACAAGGGGTACTAACCGCCTATCGATTATAATATGGATAGGTGTTCTACCCGTCGTTCCATCTTCGACCGTTAATGTCCGGT
>BLSH010535609.1:139858-150115 GCA_018402905.1 Glandirana rugosa
GATCATGACTTTTAAAACTTTTGTTTTTGTATATGATTTTTCAGTTCTTGTTTTAATATCAAACCAAAGACGTTGGTGATCACTAGAACCCAAATTCTCCCCCACCTCAACATCAGACAGTTGATCCCCATTTTCAGTACTAGGTCAAGAATATGATCACCTTGGGTTGGGCTTTTTACTAACTGTTTTAAAGAAACCCCATTCAGTGCTTCCATTACATCCCTGCTCCTGCTTGTAATAGCAGTTTGAGAATTCCAGTTAACGTCAGGCATGTTGAAGTCACCCATAATCAAAACCTCTCCCTTCATTGCCATTTGAGTTATCTCATCAATCAACCAGTTATCATAATCTTCACTCTGTCCTGGGGGTCTGTATACTATTCCAATTCTAAGGGAAGATCCCTCCCTGGTTGGAAGGCAGACCCAAAGGGTTTCAAGCATTTCATTTGTTTTTTGAATTAATTTTATTTTTATGCCATTTTTTACATATATGGCAACTCCACCTCCCCTCTTCCCTACTCTGTCATTCCTGTATAGTGTGTACCCTGGTATAGCTATTTCCCAGTCATTTGAATCCTTGAACCATGTCTCTGTAATTGCAACAATGTCCATGTTGTCCCTAGACATAAGAGCTGTCAATTCACAAAGCTTGTTGCCCAAACTACAGGCATTGGTGCACATGACATGACAAACACTACTTTCAACTGCTTTCTTTTTACCACCAGAAACTTCAACTGAAGTGACCACCTCATTAGCCCAGTCATTACCAGGTGCGGATGATATGATTACAGATCATGGCCCTAGAACCTCACCCATCTCTATGCATCGGGGGACCAATCGCTGAGCCCAGATCCACCGGCTCTGTGAATATTCCTCCACTCTGGCTTACTGCTCTTTTTCTGGCGGGCCACAATTAAGTGCAACCTCTGATTGCTGCCCATTGCAGCTCTGTTTGCTCTCACTTGGAATGAAGAAGATGCTTATCGTTCCATATTGCCCTGTTGGCAGATTACAGGATTGCTCCTGTGGTTGTTACATGTTGGCTTATGCTGCACTATCTTTAACAATGTTGGCGCACGTACTATTATTCTCACAGCCCTTGTCACTTGTATCTGAACTAAAGACATTTGCAGTTGCAAGGGGACCGTACCTCAGTGACACTGTCTAGATTGGCTTTCTTGCTCCCACTCTTTTTAGCTCCAGATTAAGTTGTGCTGCTCCTAATACCAGACCCACATAAGCCTGATGGAATATGTGAAGGTCAGCTGAACCCTATTCAAATGACTAGGTACAACTGTGCCCTATCTATTCACTGGGTTCAGTCTGAGAACTGTCTCCCACATGAACTGTGGATGTATGGGTAGTTGCCTGATATTCCCTATAGGGCTGCTTGTTTTCTTTTTTTTTTCTCTAACTTGAACGATATATGAACCTCATACTAATGGTGAAATTAGCACCCAACATTTATTGATCTGACTGTGAACCCACTAAGGTATCTGGGGCGATATACAGTTCAAGGAACTACAACACCCATTTGTGTAATCTGTCAAAAGTTGGGACTATGAGCATTAGTGTGTGTGAGTGCATGTCCGCCTAACAGACAGCTATCATACTAGCACATTATTGCTTTGGATATTGCGGCCTCTCCCAGGGACTGGCTGTAGTCTCTCCCCGGGCCGTGGCTTCCTGAAGCTGGTCCAACTTCTCATTCCTTGCCTTAGGGGTATGGGCTGTCCAACAGGCAACAGCTTCCTCTGGATCCTGGGGGCCTTGGCCCCTCGGCATGTTTCTCCTTAATGAATACATCCGGAAGGGACAGGCTATGCATGGGATCGCCCACAGCCTCATGGTTAATCCTAACTTTATTGCAATGTACTGTATATTATACTAAAGCTGTTCTTATATTGTTTCTCAAGTGCTTCTTATACCTGTCATTAAGTTGCTACTTAAGTGTGATGGGCCTTGGGCTGCTGGGGGACTACTCCAATTAAACCACTTTTCTCTAAGTCCTGGGAATGCCTGTTCATTGTTCTGACCCTCTTTATTGGTGACATCCCAGAGAGAGACAGAACCCACAGCAGCCCAACTGTCCTGGTTTGACCTATGGAATGCTCTTTTATGTAAAGAGCTTTCTGTGGAAGGTCCAGGAGCGGAGCTTCTTCTAATTGGGGAGGCACTGCCCCTTCTCCTCCTAATTTACACCCGCAGAAGCTGTTCCATAGGCAAATGTTTTATTGTACAAAAGAAAAAAGTTGTTTCCAGCGCTAAAAGACCTTCGGAGTAAAGGCAACCGGAGCATCAAGGAATAAAACACCAAATGTGTGCTGCCCCCCTCGGACAGGGTGATCCGAAAGATACTAAAAAACAAAACAGAAAGGGAGGCGCTGTGCCTCCCTTTCTGTGTTGTTTTTTAAAATGTTTTATTGTGTGGATGCCTTAGTGTGTTGATACTATTACTACTCTTGTACTAGATTCAAACTCTACCCCAGGCTCTCTTTTGAAAATGACCAGCTTCCTCTTCCCTTCTTCCTGTATTCTCCTAACCCTGTCCAAATAGGTGGACTAGCAGGTCTGACCCCACCTCCGGTTGTTACTTGGTGAGTTCCTCACCTCTCTTCTCCTCCACCCTCTCCTCTTTCACAAACCGCCCCCTTTTTTTTCTTTCCACCTTTTTTTTCTTCTTCTCCCCCCTCTCATCCTCTCCTTCCACTCCCCTCCCCTTCCCCCACTACTCTCTCTGATTCCACCTGATCTGAGTCTTAGACTATAGGCACATCCCAGCTCGTATATCCTATATATTTGATAATGTCATTTAACTCAACACACTCAGCTAACCTCTCTCTTAAAGTGTATTCTCTTAATGCTAAAGGACTAAACATCCCTGAAAAACGCAGCAACGTCATTGCAGAAGCACACACACTTAGGGTGCAAATCCTTTTCATTCAGGAAACACACTTTAAGGCAAGCTCGGTCCCGCCCTTCCAAAATGATTGCTTTCCCATAGCTTACCATGCCACCTGCCCCGACGCTAAGACTAAGGGAGTCTTCATCTTTCTTTCCAAAGCATTGTCACTGAACGTTACAGACCCCAATTCCAAACAAGCCACATTTCTGTGGGAAGTCATTGTGAAACGTAAGCTCTTTCAATTGGGTCTTTTAATCCTAGTAGGGGACTTCAACGTCCCCCTGGACCCTTTGGTAGACACCTCTACGGGCACCTCTTCTCTCACCTACTCTGCCCTCCACCAAATTAAACTCAAGCTCACCTCCCTGACTTTACATGAAACTTAGAGAACCCTCTACCCCCGAGACAGAGACTACATTTTTTCTCCCCCCCAATAATCGGTAATTGTGGCTGGATTATCTTACCTTCATAAGGCCTCTATTGAGAGCATGACACTGTCTGATCACCACCCTATCACAGCCACTCTGATATTCCCTGACATAGTCACTTCCACCAAGTTTTGGAGACTAGACGCGTCCTTTCTCATGGATACTGGGGATCTGGTAATTCTCAGACTGGAGATCGTCGACTTCTTCTGCCACAATGATACCCCTGATGTCACTCCCATGTCACTATGGGAGGCCCACAAATGTGTTATTAGAGGTCAGCTGTTGTCAATCTCAGCCCAGAAGAAAAAAAGAACATCAAGCTGTGGTGCAGACGCTGTCTTCCAAGATTCGCACCTTGGAGACTCAGCACAAATGCACGTTGGCACTTACCACGACACAGGAACTGGTAGACACGTGGGCACTTCTATCAGAATGGTTATTCAAAAAGGAACGCAGGCGGAATATCTTATCCCAGAAACTGTTCTACGAACAGGGTAATAAACAAGGTAGGCTATTGGCCAGGGCCACCCGGCAACACAAGCTGGCTTCCACAATACACTATATTATAGATCCCTTGGGCAGGACCCATGCTAAAAATGAGGACATTGCTCATCAGTTCCATTGCTTTTATAACAATTTATATAACCTTAACTCAGGAGAGGTAGATCCAACTTTGCTGTCCACCCGTCAAAATCTGATTGGGGGAACTCCTGGTGGCACTCAAGGCCATGAAACCAGGCAAAAGCCTGGGCCCGGATGGCTTTATGGCCCAATATAGTCCTTTTCACACATTTTGGCGCCAAGCTTTCTTAAAGCATTCAACTCCCTATCCACAAACCCCTGCAGGTCAGAAAGGCTCCTCAAAGCCTACATATCTGTTATTCCCATGGAAGGGAAAGACCTTACTAACGTAGCCAGCTATCACCCGACCTCCCTCCTGAACGTTGATGTCAAGCTTTTTGCAAAGATTCTGGCAACTCGCCTGTCCTACTATGTGCCATCCTGGGTGGGCTTAGATCAGGTAGGGTTTGTCCCTGGGAGGGAGGCCAGGGATAATACTATCAAAGCCCTGAACTTACATACCCAGCTTACTTCTTCCCGACAGGAGGGTTTTTTCCTGGCAATGGAGAAGGCATTTAACAGAGTGGCCTGGGACTTGGATCTCATATGCGGGTCTTCATTATGTCGCTATATGCTAACCCAAGCACCAGGGTCAACGGCCATCTATCAGATGCCTTTTCCATCCACAATGGGACCAGGCATGAATGCCCCCTCTCCCCTTTGCGTTACATACTTACGCTAGAACCCTTTCTTGCTGCATCTGGGCCAATCCAAATATTAAAAGGCATTAAGGCACGAGAACATGAGTTTAAGACTGCAGCCTTTGCAGGTGATATTCTACGTCTCCTTTCCTCTCCGCTAACGTCTTTATCCAATCTTCTGCAAATACTGGAACATTTCAAACTCCTGTCAAACTTTGGAACCTTTGGAATTAGCCAAACAATGCCAACGCAACTTTCCCTTCACATGGAAGATGGAGGCAATCACCTATCTGGGGATCCAACTTGCTGCTGATCTCATAGAACTCTATCGTAGAAACTTCAGAGCATCCATCAGGATCTCCAAAAATGTGACAAATCTAACATCTCTTGGCATGGGCGATCACCCATTCTCAAGATGACGATCCTCCCCCGGCTGCTTTATAAACTTCAAACTATACCCATATGTCTAAAAACTTCCTTTTTTGGACTTTGTAAGTCCATGTGCAGGACGGGCAAGCAGAGGATTTGGTCTCCCTGACCTGACATTGACTAGAAGTGGAACACCCAAAATAGAGATTGGGTGAGCCTAAAAAATTTGATCATGAACGCTGACTTATGCTATATTCCCTGGCTCTTTAGAGCACGTGTCTCCACATACTTTGATCCACACGCTAATTGGAGCTACCCTTCACAAATTGGATAGGGCATGCGCTGCACACGCAGTTTCAGCTACATTTTGTCCCATTACCCCAGTGAGAGGCAACCCAAACTTCCCTACAGGGTTTCCGGGAGCCTTTGTGAAATCATAATGGCCAAGCACTTTTTATAAAAAGGCTGCTTCTTGCAGCAAACAGAACTTGTGGAGATCTTGAACACAGGCTTGTTCCTATTCTGGCCTTACATACAGCTTAAGCACTTCTTAGACGACCCATCCAACATGGCAGGCTTTACCGGGGTCCCCACAGCCCTGTAGTCATTATGCTCTTGTTTGACCCCTCAAAACCACGTCATATCGATGCTTTACGCGTCACTGTTTGAAGATTCCTCCACACTCCTGCACTCGGAATACATATATTGGGAAACTGATTTTGGAATGGAGATAGATGAGGAGAGTTGGGACCATGTACATCTATATATTTACAAAGTGTCCTTAAATGTTTCAGTACACGAAAATAGGTATTAACTGAAAACACGCTGGTATAAAACCCCAGACTTGATTCATAAATTCATTCCTTCAGTCTCTGATCAATGCTGGAGCAAAGATCCAGGTACAGTTCTCCCCTGCACAATATCTCCTGTATTTATCTAAAATACCTAAAAAAAGATACTTTAACTTGGTTGGTATGCACATGATTAATGCTGCTAGGTAGAGTTGAGTAAACCCGAACTAAAAGTTTGGGTTAGTACCAGACTTTAGGTTGTCCGTGTCCCGAACATTTGAGAAAAAGTACAGGTTCGGGTATTTTTTCGCGCCTTTTGAATAGCTGCAGGGCAGCCAATCAACAAGCGTTTCACTCATTTGCCCTTAGAAGCCATCACAGTCATGTCTACTAATGGCATGGCTGTGATTGGCCAGTGCATCATGTGACCCAGCCTCTATATAAGCTGGAGTCACGTAGTGCTGCATGTCACATCATCTCATACTAGTGTAGGGAGAAGATGCTGCTGCTGGTGTGAAGGACAGATTAGCTTTAGAAAATCTGTTAAAAACAGTGATTTATTGGTGGGTGGGTGCTAGAGGAGATTTTTGTTTGCTAAGCAAAATGCCTCATATAAAACCTAAGCAATGTTTCTGTTTGTTAGGAGGGCTAACTGCTTGTGTGTCAGGGACACTACTTTAACCACTTGACTCTGCAGGCACCATTCAGATATCGTTTTTTTCAGCCGGCGATTCTGAAGAGGATAAAAGTGGTCTTAGTGGCGGATTCGCCGCAAGATCACTTTTATCAGCGGCGGGAGAGGTGCCCCCCTCCCGCCGCTTTCCGGTCATCTCTGCCGCTTCCTGGACCCGCCGGCAGCAGCGGAGATGATCCGATCCGTCCCCCCCAGTGTCCGTGAGCCGAGTCGGCGGAAATGACGTCAGAAGTGACGTCCACCCAACGGTCTTAAAGGGACCGTTTTTTTTTCTTCTGTCATTTTTTTCAAAATTTTTTTTTTTTTTTTTGCATTTTAATGTAAATATGAGGTCTGAGGACTTTTTGACCCCGGATCTCATATTTAAGAGGACCTGTCATGCTTTTTTCTATTATAAGGAATGTTTACATTTCTTGTAATAGGAATAAAAGTGATCATTTTTCTTTTTTAAAAAAGAACAATGTAAAAATAAAAAGTAAAAAGCAAAATAAATCATTTAAAAAAAAAAAATTGAAAGTGCCCCGCCCCCGCGAGCTCGCGTGCAAAGCGAACGCATTCGTAAGTCCCGCCCACATATGAAAACTGTGTGCAAACCACACATGTGAGGTATCACCACGATCGTTAGAGCGAGAGCAATAATTCTAGCACTAGATCTCCTCTGTAATGCAAAACTGCTAACCTGTTGAATTTTTTAAACGTCGCCAATGGAGATTTTTAAGTTGCAAAGTTTGTCGCCATTCCGCGAACGGACACAATTTTGAAGCATGACATGTTGGGTATAATTTTACTCGGCATAACTTTATCTTTCACAATATGGAAAAAAATGGCCTAACTTTACTGTTTTCTTATTTTTTAACTAAAAAAACTGAACTTATTTTTAAAAAATCACGCTTGGAAGACAGCTGCGCAAATACGGCATGACATAAAATTTTGCAATGACCGCCATTTTATTCTCTAGGGTGTTTGAAAAAAAAAAACAATATATAATGTTTGGGGGTTCTAAGTAATTTTACAGAAAAAAAAACCTGTTATTAACTCATAACCACTGAACCCACAAAACAGGCTTGGTTGGTAAGTGGCTAATTGTGTTCTGTTAGTTCAGTTGGCAACATTTTGGCATATTTAAATACTTGCTTTTACATTGCAATTAAAAAAACATTTTTTTTTTGTGCAAAATATTACATTTGCGGCCAGCGGGGCATTGCTTGCACAAAATTAAAAAGTGTGTCTACATTGGTTTTAAAAAAAAATATATTCAAAATACTACATTTGCGGCTAGCAGTGCATTTCTTGCACAAAAATAAAAAGTCTGTCTACCTTGCTGGTTTAAAAAAAAATATATATATTTTAAATACTACATTTGCGGCCAGCGGTGTATTTCTTGCACAAAAATAAAAAGTGTGTCTACATTGCTGGTTAAAAAAAAGAATAATAATTTATTTTTTATTATTATTATTATTATTATTATTAATAATAAATAGTGCTACATAGTACATTTGCACCTTGCTGTGCATTTCTTGCACAAAAATAAAAAGTGTGTCTACATTGCTGGTTTAAAAAAAAAAAAATAATGTATTATTCTTTTTTTATTATTAATAAATAGTGCTACATAGTCCATTTGCACCTTGCTGTGCATTTCTTGCACAAAATTAAAAAGTGCATCTACAATGCTTTTTAAAAAAAAAATATTCTAAATACTATATTTGCGGCCAGCGGTGCATTTCTTGCACAAAAAAAAAGTGCGTCTACATTGCTAGTTTAAAAAAAAAAATATTTTTCTAAATACTACATTTGCGGCCAGTGTTGCATTTCTTGCACAAAAATAAAAAGTGTTTCTACATTGCTGGTTTAAAAATAAAAGAAAAATAATTTATTATTCTTTTTTTTTTAATTATTAATAAATAGAGCTACATTGTACAGGGTGGGCCATTTATATGGATACACCTTAATAAAATGGGAATGGTTGGTGATATTAACTTCCTGTTTCTGGCACATTAGTATATGTGAGGGGGGAAACTTTTCAAGATGGGTGGTGACCATTTTGAAGTTGGCCATTTTGAATCCAACTTTTGTTTTTCAATAGGTAGAGGGTCATGTGAATTTCACAAGAAAAACAATGGTGTGCTTGGTTTTAATGTAACTTTATTCTTTCATGAGTTATTTACAAGTTTCTGACCACTTATAAAATGTGTTCAACGTGCTGCCCATTGTGTTGGATTGTCCATGCAACCCTCTTCTCCCACTCTTCACACACTGATAGCAACACCACAGGAGAAATGCTAGCACAGGCTTCCAGTATCTGTATTTTCAGGCGCTGCACATCTCGTATCTTCACAGCATAGACAATTGCCTTCAGATGACCCCAAAGATAAAAGTCCATATAAATGGCCCACCCTGTACATTTGCACCTTGCTGTGCATTTCTTGCACAAAAATAAAAAGTGCTTCTACATTGCTGTTTAAAAAAAATTTTTTTTTATTATTAATAAATAGTGCTACATAGTACATTTACACCTTGCTGTGCATTTCTTGCACAAAATTAAAAAGTGCGTCTACATTGCTGGTTTATTATTAAAAAAAAATATTTCAAATACTACATTTGCGGCCAGCGGTGCATTTCTTGGACAAAAATAAAAAGTGCGTCTACATTGCAGGTTAAAAAAATAAATATTCTAAATACTACATTTGCAGCCAGCGGTGCATTTCTTGCACAATAATAAAAAGTACGTCTACATAGCTGGTTTAAAAAAAAAGAAAAGAAAAATAATTTATTATTCTTTTTTTTATTAATAAATAGTGCTAAATAGTACATTTGTACTTTGCTGTGCATTTCTTGCACAAAATTAAAAAATGCATCTACATTGCTGGTTTAAAATAAAAAATATTCTAAATAATAAATTTGCGGCCAGTGGTGCATTTCTTGCACAAAAATAAAACTGAAAATTGTATACTTACCTGACGGTAATTTTCCTTTCCTGATGCAAAGCACAACAGCATATACGCATGGGCTGGCTCCGCCCCCACGCCCAGTTCCAGGATCCGGTTACACTATAAAATCAAACACCTCCCACCAGGCAGCATTTTCGTTACTTATTATCACTGCAAAGCCTTTAGGGAGGGACCTATATGCTGTCGTGCTTTTCATCAGGAAAGGAAAATTACCGTCAGGTAAGTATACAATTTTCCATTTTCCTGACACAAGCACGACAGCATATACGTATGGGACTTAGCAATCACCAAAAAGACAAGGGTGGGAAATGCTGAAGTGTTTAAATTGAGGATTAGCTTTATCCCACTGAATGTCTGATGTGACTTGTAGGTAAAGCTGTTGGGACCACTTTAAAATGGTCCTACATGTGTTAGATGCAGACTATGTCGCGGTTATATTTTAATTCTGGAGGTACTCCCTTGAGTTCTGTCCATGGATGAACCATCTGCCTAGTAAGCAGTTTCTGTACTCAAATTGATGGATTTGTCCTAGACATCTAGCCCTCTTGAATAGAGTTGAGCGAACCTCTGGAAGTTCGGGTTCTGCTGGTCCGTCCGAACTTCGGGACAAAGTCCGGGTCCGGGTCTGGACGGAACCCGAACGATCGCACGGACAGCGAACCCCATTGAAATCAATGGGGACCCAAACTTTTAGGCACAAAAATGGCTGTAACAAAGTCCTGGAAAGCCCTAGAGGCCTGCAAAAGGAAGTAAAATGGGGGTAAGGGTAGGTAGTTAAACTCATGTCTTTGACGAATGATCCGTCTACCAAGTAGGTACCTGTCTTGAGTTCCCTCATGGAGGTCTTAATTTTATATTGGC
>BLSH010535609.1:162008-175069 GCA_018402905.1 Glandirana rugosa
GTTCTGTGACTGATTAAGGTGGTAATTAAACTCACTTGGTGCCTTATCTCCATTAAGTTAGCCTCAGATCCTGTGTAATTCATATGTGTTCGGGTTTAAAGGGATTAGGTGGCAACCCTAGTTGGAATGAACAATACTTCTAGAGATTATACCACTAGTATTTTAGCTCAGGGGTGAACCAGAGACGATCAGCTTACATAGAGACCAGCCATGTTCACTAAGGTGAGGGCAGGTAAGTGTGGAAAAGCAATCTGATCCTTCCAACAGAAAACTACTACAAGTAACTTAATCGCATTTCCACCTGCGGTGTATCCTACAACTCCTGGCATCTCCAGGCAGTCTCACATCCAGTCATTAACCAGGTCCGACCCTGCTTAGTCTCCCAGATCAAATGCGATCTGGTGCGTTCAGGGTGATGCAACTGTAGGCCCCTAAGTAGCCCCAGACCACATACTCCCCTGCAGCGCTTTGCAGAGTCAGAACGCCATTCACCCCTATGGAGGATACCATCTGCCCCCAGCACCGAGGTCCCAGAGCCCACAGCCAGTCGCAGCACCCCAGGAGTCTCTGACTACCAGCAGCAAACAGACCCCCCTGAAATTGTAGGTGAGGTGTAAAGGCATTTCAAGCCAAAGTGACATGAATTGATGCTAACAATCACAGGATGTGTGCGTAAAATTAACCTGTAAGCAATAGCCGTCAGTACATATGTCAGTTATTGGTTCTTCTGCATCATTTATAAGTCACATGGAAAGCAGTAAGGGTTAACAGACCCCATACAATTGGCACTAGTAGCTTACCTACCTTAGACAATGTACTGTAGAGGATATTATCACAACCAAGCATTAGATCATAACACATTGCATGGAGCCTGCAGGGACAAGCCTTGCTCAGTTCATGGAAAAGGTTCAGCACAGCACAGCAACTCCTGTTATCAGCCTAATCATTAGCAGTCCTGCAGACACAACCACAGCCTGAACTGACACCATGGCCAAACAGCAGTCTTCACCTTGTGATCTCTGATTAGAGGTGCAGGTTAATCGCATATACCTGCAGACTTCCAATCACATAATTGTAGCTGCATACTATCGATTTGTGCACCATGTGGTGCCTTACCAACTCCATGGCCGACAGGAAGTCCACTGAAAGTCCATCCATGGAGACATGATGAGGAAGCAATCCTTAGAGACCAGCCGCCTGCCACCCCCCCAATCCCTTGAACATGGGGGGGGGGCCTCCCCCATCTAGGAAGATTTACCCCCTGTACAGCAGGGAGCATCGCTAGCAGGAGAGTTTGAACCTGCGTGGTTGGCCAGATGAATCCGGCAAGGTGAGGGAAAAAGAAAAATTTCTGCCTTTCAGCATCAGTATAACCAGCTGAGCAGTGAGGAAAAAAATGAGAATGCTGCCTGGTGGGAGGTGTTTGATTTTATAGTGTGACCGGATCCTGGAACTGGGCGTGGGGGCGGAGCCAGCCCATGCGTATATGCTGTCGTGCTTGTGTCAGGAAAAAGTGTGTCTACATTGCTGGTTTAAAAAAAATATTCTAAATACTACATTTGCGGCCAGTGGTGAATTTCTTGCACAAAAATAAAAAGTGCATCTACATTGCTGGTTTAAAAAGAAAAGAATAATAATTTATTATTCTTTTGTTTTATTATTAATAAATAGTGCTACATAGTACATTTGCACCTTGCTGTGCATTTCTTGCACAAAAATAAGTGTGTCTACATTGCTGTTTAAAAAATATATATATATATTCTAAATACTACATTTGCGACCAGCGGTGCATTTCTTGCACAAAAATAAAAAGTGCATCTACATTGCTGGTTTAAAAAAAAATATTCCAAATACTACATTTGCGGCCAGCGGTGCATTTCTTGCACAAAAATAAAAAGTGCATCTACATTGCTGGTTTAAAAAAAAAGAATAATAATTTATTATTCTTTTTTTTATTATTAATAAATAGTGCTACATAGTCCATTTGCACCTTGCTGTTCATTTCTTGCACAAAATTAGAAAGTGCGTCTACATTGCTGGTTTAAAAAAGAAAAGATTCTAAATACTACATTTGCGGCCAGCGGTGCATTTCTTGTACAAAAATAAAACGTGCGTCTACATTGCTGGTTTAAAAAAAAAATTCCAAATACTACATTTGCGGCCAGCTTTGCATTTCTTGCACAAAAGTAAAAAGCACGTCTACATTGCTGCTTTAAAAAAAAATATATTATTCTTTTTTTATTATTAATAAATAGTGCTACATAGTACATTTGCACCTTGCTGTGCATTTCTTGCACAACATTAAAAAGTGCGTCTACTTTGCTGGTTTACAAAAAAAATATGTAGTCTAAATACTACATTTGCAGCCAGCGGTGCATTTCTTACACAAGATAAAAAGTACGTCTACATTGCTGGTTTAAAAAAAAAATATTCGAAATGCTACATTTGCGGCCAGTGGTGCATTTCTTGCACAAAGATAAAAATTGCATCTACATTGCTAGTTTAAAAAGAAAAGAATAAAAATGTATTATTATTTTTTTTATTATTAATAAATAGTGCTACATAGTACATTCGCACCTTGTTGTGCATTTCTTGCACAAAAATAAAAAGTGCGTCTACATTGCTGGTTTAAAAAGAAAAGAATAATAATTTATTATTATTTTTTTATTATTAATACATATTGCTACATAGTACATTTGCACCTTGCTGTGCATTTCTTGCACAAAATTAAAAAGTGCGTCTACATTGCTGGTTTAAAAAAAAATATATATTCTAAATAATACAGTTGCGGCCAGTGGTGCATTTCTTGCACAAAATTAAAAAGTGCGTCTACATTGCTGGTTTAAAAAAAAAATATTCTAAATACTACATTTGTGGCCAGTGGTGCATTTCTTGCACAAAAATAAAAAGTGTGTCTACATTGCTGGTTTAAAAAGAAAAGAATACTACTGTTTACACACAGAGCTTCAGTAGCAAGCAGATATCAGGAAGGGGGGTATAAACTCCTTACAAGATGGTATCAAACACCTGGAGTCTTGCACAGAAGGTTCCAACAGATATCGGAAAAATGTTGGCGCTGTCAGGAATTAGAGGGTACTCTAATACACATCTTCTGGGAGTGCAGGAAACTGAAAGAGTTTTGGGAGATGGTAGATAGGGAGGTGGAAGTAATGACAGGAGTGGCTCTTGGGATGAAGCCGGCGGCATATCTATTGCACAATATGCCAATATCTAATAAAAAAATATAAGAATTCATTACTAAAACATTTATTGGTTGCTGCAAAAGCATGCATACCTGCTCTCTGGAAAAGAGATGTGGCGCCGACTAAATCCCAATGAATGAATAAGATTGCGGAGATACAGGAAATGGAGGAACTAACATGGGTGGCAAGGGAACAGGCAGATAAATTTCTCACCACTTGGAACCCATTTGACCGCTATAAAGAGAGAGCTTAAATAAGGAGAGTTTGGGAAAAGGGGGATCAAGAAGGTGGAAGCCTGAGTTAAGGGGTTCCGCCGACCTGGGGGCGGGGGGAGGGAGGAGAGAGACGCAAGAGACTTGTGTGGGAGACTTGTGAAAGTCTCCTGGTTTATTTATCTGATTTTCTTCTTTTTTTTTTTTTGTTTTGTTTTGTTTTGTTAAATGTTAAATAGCTTATATTCAGGAAAGACTGTGGTAGATTTAGATAGGGCAGTAGATGGCTGGGACTGGAGTGTTGGTTATATTGCTGCTGTACCTACACTAGACAACAGGGAGGCGCTATAGATTTGAAGAGAGATAAGGGAATAGCGAATCGTAAATAGAAGTGTATATAAAAAAACGGTAGACAGATGGCACTAACCCTAGTGATGTCCCTCTTTGCTACAAGGATAAGGATTTTGGAAATTATGTAATAAATTATTATATATAAAAGTGCATGTGCTTGTGCTTATAGGTATACCTTTGTGACACAATATAAATACAAGTGTAGAAAAAAAAAAAAAAATGAATTAACCGTGCTAAGACTGCCCAGTCAGCAATGTGGTATTAAAAAGTCCTGCATTACATATCCAAATATATAAAATATATATATATATATATATATATATATATATATATATATATATATATAAAAACTTCTTTATATATAGTAAATCCACAGTCCTCTTGGGAAAATTAAATATACGGTGTATAGTGAGAAGTACATTTAGATAAGCCTCTAGGAAATAGAAAAATTCTTTAAGTGCTTATTAGCGTGCTTATTTAGTGATGTTTATCCTTAGTCCAAAAGCCAAATTGGTGACTCCACACAGTGCTCCCCTCCTGAGTCCCTACTCACCAGAACGCCGCACCCCTGCAGGGGTATAGCGCCTGTAAGGACCCTTCTTGAAGTTGCCGGTGTTCCGGGGGCTCACTCTCCCTCGCCCTCCAAGTATGGCTTCCTAGCCGGACCGACCGACCGGTAAGTGTGCTCCTGGCTCCTGATCGTGCTGTCTGTGTTTCCAGGATGTTCCGCCGAGAAATCCTCCTCAGTTGTGGTGTTGGTATAAAAGGGAATGGAAAATCCAATGTAGTGTATATCCGTTTATTCAAAAAGTATAAAATTTAATGTAGTACAATGCCCTCAGCAATACAAAGGGTTCGTGGTTAAAAGTGCTGGTGTGCTGATGTCGGCAGCGCGGCTGCCGTTTGAGAAAGGGACGTCTCCCTTCCCCTTCTCGTGGCTTGCGTTCCAGACCGCACAACCACTGAACCCGGAAGTGACGTATGGACGTGACGGACGTGTTCGCTGGCCCCGCCTAAAACCAAAACAAAATTGGCGTCCTTTTTTTCCCACAAATAGAGCTTTCTTTTGGCGGTATTTAATCACTCTGCGTCATTTCTGATCACCCTGACCGTCTCTCCCCTCCCTCAGGGAAGTGTCTGTGTTGGCTGCAGTGGAAGCTTTATGGCGTTGTGGTGGCAGAAAAGCTAATTTTCTTGCTAACAGAGCATTGGCGCCAAGATTGCTCCACTAAGTATCAAGCAGTGGAACTTCTTGACAGCAGTGATCAGAAATGACGCAGAGGTGATTAAATACCTCCAAAAGAAAGCTCTATTTGTGGGTAAAAAAGGACGCCAATTTTGTTTTGGTTTTAGGCGGGGCCAGCGAACACGTCTGTCACGTCCATACGTCACTTCCGGGTTCAGTGGTTGTGCGGTCTGGAATTTCCCAAATCCTTATCCTTGTAGCAAAGAGGGACATCGCTAGGGTTAGCGCCATCTGTCTACCGTTTTTTATGTGCATTTTTTCCCTAAGGGGAATATTGGCAGGGCAACTTTCCCCATATACACCAACCAATCCGTACCATAGTATCCGTAGCGCGGAATTCTTTATATTATGTAAATAGAAGTATAATTATTGTTTTTCTTCTTTATGGAAAATCTGAAGATATGAATGCACACATAACCACCACAATGATGTAAGACCCTGCTGGAGACAGTGAATGATCTTTAAGCTGATTAGTCTCTCGTTGGCGTTTTCTGAAGTGGTAAAAAAAAGAAAAAAAAAGAAAAAGAAAAGAATAATAATTTATTATTCTTTTTTTATTATTAATAAATAGTGCTACATAGTACATTTGCACCTTGCTGTGCCAGCGGTGCATTTCTTAAAAAAAAGCGTCTACATTGCTGGTTTAAAAAAAAAATTCTAAATACTACATTTGTGGGCAGCGGTGCATTCCTTGCACAAAAATAAAAAGTGTGTCTACTTTGCTGGTTAAAAAAAAATATTCTAAATACTACATTTGCGGCCAGCGGTGCATTTCTTGCACAAAAATAAAAAGTACGTCTACATTGCTGGTTTAAAAAGAAAAGAATAATAATTTATTATTCTTTCTTTTATTATTAATAAATAGTGCTACATAGTACATTTGCACCTTGATGTGCATTTCTTGCACAAAAATAAAAAAGTGCGTCTACATTGCTAGTTTAAAAAAAAAAGAATAATAATTTATTATTCTTTCTGTTATTATTAATAAATAGTGCTACATAGTACATTTGCACCTTGCTGTGCATTTGTTGCACAAAAATAAAAAAGTGCGTCTACATTGCTGGTTTAAAAAAAAAAGAATAATAATTTATTTTTATTTTTTTATTATTAATAAATAGTGCTACATAGTACATTTGCACCTTGCTGCGAATTTCTTGCATAAGATTGCACATTGCCGGTTTAAAAAATAATATAAATTTGGGCTAAATAGTACATTTGCGTCCAGAATGAGGAGAGCGTCAAATAAGGAACGTGGTCATGGTCGTGGTGCTGCTGGTGTTGGTGGTATTGGTGAGGCTCCTGTTGGAAGGAGAGGACGTGGTCGATCTGTGCCAGCTGTGCAAGTGAAACACCTTCCTCAGGTGCGAGTAGCCGACAGAACCTTCAGTGTTATATGGTAGGCCTGAATGCCGCTCAACGAATTGTGAGGCCAGAACAAGTACAGGTAGATTGGGTGGCTGACAATGCCTCCAGTTCCTTCCCATTGTCTCCGACCCGGTCCCTTACTGAAAGCTCAGAGTTGGCACCTAAACCCCATGACCATCTGTCTTTCACCTCAGCCCCTTGTAAATAAGCCAAGCAGTCTGAGCCCCAAGTCATGCAGCAGTCTCTTATGCTTTTTGATGACTCTGCTGGTGTGCTTTCCGTGGGCCATCCACATAGCCCTGCCCAGAAGTGGAAGACATTCAGTGCACCAATGCCCAACCACTTCTGTTTCAGGATGAGGACATGGAAACACTACCGCAGCACGTCTCTGATGATGACGAAACACAGGTGCCAACTGCTGCGGCTTTCTACAGTGTGCAGAAGGAGGGCAGTGATGAAGAGTGGGTGGAAGATGATGTGGAGGTCCTAGACCCCACATGGAATGAAGGTCATGCGAGTGACGTGTGCATTTTGGAGGAAGAGGTGGTGGTCGCACAGAAGCACCAGCACAGCAAAAGAGGAAGCAGGTTGCAAAAGCGGAGCGACTGTCCCCTAAACAGTACGCCTGCTACTACCCACCGCACCCAGGGACCTAGCCCACCAAAGGCAGCAGAAAGGAGTTCCCTGGTGTGGCAGGCCAGGCCCTGATTGGATTCCATGCAGAGCTGCACCCGATTTTGCACTCTCCAGTTTTAGTAAATAATACTCCACAGTTTTCTTCTTTGCTAAAGTAATAACATTTTGGGGAAATTTGGAATCAGTGTATTTGGGGGATTTCTCATTTTTAAAATGCATTTCCTTAATGCACAAGATATTGCTCCCCTGTGTTGGTGACTCTTTCCACATGAAATGCCATTTGTTGGGATTATTTATGGCTTTGTACATTTAAAAATGTATTTTATAGCTATTAGGAACCTAGATATATACCAGAATGTCAGTATAATCTTGCAGGTAACAGTTTTAAAGACACTGTCTGAGACATTAGAAGCATGGTAAAAGAGTACTGGGTCTCCTGCTGATAATGTATCCTGTCTTACATGTGCTGTGCTGGCTTTTTTACTTTCAGGGCCTTTGGAACTAGGGAATGTTATAGGAGAAGTCACCCAGGTCTTTTTAATGTATCACATGGCAAATCTTGTTCCTCTTGTCTCTCCACTGTGACCATCATGTCTTGGGAGTGAGAGGGTATAGAAGAGCTTCCACAGTTGGAGGGGCTGCCATCATCTTGGAGACCAACCTGCTCTGTCTGCTCTGCAGCAGAGAACAAATCTGAGTTTGCAGTGTTTCCTCACCCTGGAGCTGTGTTGATGTATTGCAGTGTTTTCAGAGTTGTCTTTTTTTTTACTTTAACTTTGGATTGGCACTCTGCTTGTTGATGCATTTTGCACTTTATCGTCCAAGGGACCATTTACTGCTTCTTTTGTGGTTTGAACGCTTCCTTGTAAAGAGACATTGAACACCCAAATGCAATTAGCAATATTTTGTTTTGGATTCCGGTACCATGCAATTTTCATCTTCAATTATGATCTAAAATGGGAAGCTATGCCACATGTGCATCCAGAGCCAAATGGTCTAGTGAAGCCCATGGAACTTCACAACAGGTCTTCTGTTCCAGTTTTAGTAATGTAATAAAGGATTATGTCCACAAGTGCCAGTAACAATACAACAAACGATACCAACAGTGCTGGGTATGTCAGTAGGGGTTAATTTTAAGCAAATAGAGTGTAAGAAAGAATCGTGTGACAAGGAAAAGAGATAAAATGTTTAAATGTGTTTGTAGGTTCAGCCTTTTATAGGTGTTCTATAATTCTCACATCAAGACATTATTTCCATATTGCACCAAGTCAACCTTCTAAAGCCTCCATCTGCATTATATATGTATTGTTTTTTTTTTTTTTAAAAACAAAGAGACTTTATTTTAGCTTATAAGAACAGGTAAGACAGGTACATGTACATCAAAATGCATTTTTCAGACAAGTAATAGTGTCACTGTTTCATGTGATGTTCAAAAGACATGTTGCAAGCGATATAACCACCGTTTCACATTCCCGCTTACCTAAGTAGTTGCATTAACAATACTAACAGTAAAGAAGCACCCTGCCATATACTGTTTGGTCAAGTGACCCCCTACCACACCAGCTCTTTGCCTATCCTCATCGCCCCCCCACCCAACCATCCGAGTATACTCTGTCCACTGCTCCCCCAGCGCTTTATCTGCACTTTAGTCTGAGGCCGACAGATAAATAAGAGTATGAGTCATGAGCCCTTACCCCAGCATTCTGTCCATTACCAATTCCATTGGGGAAAGTCCCGGAGTATCCAGCCACAGGTCCCATATTTTGCTGAATCTCCGGGGGCATCCCCTGTGTTGGTATATATATTTCTCCATCCTAAGCATACTTCCCATGTGCCCAATCCATTCTTTGAGCATAGGGGGATCCTCAACACTAATTTACGGGCCTGAAAAAGGGCTCTAGCTATGGCCACCCTAGTAAGCTCCTCAACTGGTAGGTCATCCACGATGCCCAGTATGCATTGTTTCGGGTCACTGGGTACAGTCACCCGAAACACCGATTTGACTGTATTTATCACCCCAGTAAAATATAAATGAAGCTTTGGACACTGCCACAGTAAGTGAATCAAATCCCCATGGTTCCTGAGGCATCCAGTACAGCTGGGGTCTTCCCTCAATCCCATTCCCCACAATCGGGCAGGCGTCAGGTGCACTCTGAGAACTAAGTATAGCTGTGATACCCTCTGCGCGACATTAAGAGAGCTGGACACTACCGCCTGTAAAGCCTCCTCCCACTGGTCCTCTTCAAAAGCCCATTTATGTATTGTTACAGTAACCCTCTGAAGCGAATTTAGCCACCATGTTTTAATATGAAGGAAACATATGGAATATTTGTTTTCGACTGTTCTATGCTACTGCCTAAAATGTATATCTTGCAGATTTCACACCTAGGATAGCAGTGTAATAAAGTATAAAATGTCCAGCCATTTGTTTTTAGTTGTGGACAGAGAAAGGAAGGAAACCCTGTCTAATTTTCGCTGCTCTTTTACTATCCCAGGAACAATGTTTTTTTTTAGTTTCAATAGTTTTTATTGAAGAACCATTGCATTCGTACAACATCAAATGAGGTACATTGCCTCTGCGTGAGGTTTCATGTTAGATACAGCACATGCATGTAACCATAATTATAACATTATACACTTGCATAATGGACACATAGCTGAACCACATATACATCTGTCTCTTAGCAATATCAGACCTCCAGAGGAACGCCCCCCCGCTAATGCCCATCCTCCAGCCCCCCCCCCGCCCCACTTTGGGAACATCTTGCGGTGGGGAGGGCCGGCCTGCCGGGCCGGCGGGCCGCTCCTCCAGGTGGTCCCCCTCTTTCGAGAACAGACAGATATCTGGACGGCACCCCAAAATAATATTTGTTTCAATAAAATGCCGTAGGCTCTTCTTATTTGAGCA
This sequence comes from Glandirana rugosa, assembly GCA_018402905.1. NCBI lineage: Eukaryota > Metazoa > Chordata > Amphibia > Anura > Ranidae > Glandirana > Glandirana rugosa. The sequence goes on from BLSH010535609.1 coordinate 171,930, forward strand.
AATGTAAAAGGATAATGAACATTAACTTAAATAAACAGGTTCAAAAAAAGAGAGGATATTGGGAACTAGACAAATGAGATGTTCATCCAGTGGGAGCAAAGAGATGGGTGTGCATAACCAACTGTGGAAAAGCGAATTGTGAATAGGAGAGCATTGTGAGGGTCATTTACCATTCAATGCGTACCATTTAGTCCAAGGTTCCCATACCGGGAGTTTGCTCTGTAGCTGACCTACTGATGATGCAAACATCAATTCATATGTTATATGAAGATTTATTGTCCTAATTGTTTCTCTAATGGAAGGTAGATCTGTTTTTTTCCAATGCCTGACCATTTCCAATCTAGCTCCCATTAGTATTTGTGATAATACATGTCTCCACCTTGGTGGAACTTGGTCAATGGTTAGAGATAGTATGGCCAACCCCGAATTTTGTTTTATATTTAAATTAGTTATTTTGTTTATTAGATGGAATATGCCCCTCCAGAACTGTTGGGATTTGGGGCAAGCCCATAGAATGTGCCAAAGGGATCCATACGTTCCACAGTTCCTCCAGCATAGTGGAGATTGCTGAGGATCGCATTTGTGTATGCGTGGTGGAGTTAGATACCAGCGTAGTAGTATTTTTTGTGTCAATTCCCAAAGCCCGGCGCATCTAGTAGATGAATAAGATATCTTAAGGGCTTTTTGCCACTGTTCTGGTGTAAATTGAGTTTTGAGATCTTCTTCCCATAACAGCATAGAAGAAGATTTAGCAAAGGTAGATTTCTGGTTGAGGTGATTGTAAAAGAGAGATATACCTTTGATTTTGGATATCGGGTTTGTGTAGTAGAGAGCGATTCTCCATGGTAAGGGGGTAGCAGTAAATGGGTTAGATCTTATGAAGTGGGATATTTGGTTGAATCTGTATATCTCTACGTCCTCTAGACCGAACTCAACTTGAAGGGCCCTAAAGGTCTTAAGAGAGGGTCCTATTTTTAACTCGTCGACTGTGTGGATTCCTTTCGCTATCCAATGATGGATTCTCAAATCTGGAATCATTAGTGTTAAAGCAGATAATGGCATTGGGATATCTCTTTTAGCCTGATCGTCCATGTCTACTTTTAGCAAGGACGACCATGCTTGTAGAGTTGCCACCATTGTAGGTGCCACTGTGGTCGTGTTGTGGGCGATGAATTTACTAGATATGAGGAGATCGTAAAGGTTTTTACATGGACATTGGGATTGTTCTAGATCCTGCCATCTAGGGCCATTCAGGTTAGGGAACCAGGACTTCACTTGGGCTAGTATAGACGCTGTGTGATAGTCTTTCAGTACTACGTGGCCTATTCCCCCTGCACCTCTGTTTTTGATCAATTTTTTAAATGCGCATCTGGCTTTTTTGCCTTTCCATAGATAATTGTTAATCAAAGTCTGTGCTTTTTTGAACAAGGAATCCGGGACAGGTATTGGGAGGGCTCTAAATATGTATAGGAATTGGGGGAGTATGAGCATCTTAAAAGCTGCCAATCGACCCGTCCAGGACAATTCTGTCCTGGAGAGCTCCGCCAATTTCCTGGGTAGGGTTTGTAGGAAGGAATAATAGTTGTCTTCTACTAAGTGGCAAGTTTTAGCTGTAAGTTCTATTCCTAGATACTTAATCCCCCTTTCCTTCCACACATATGGGAACCTTGTGATGAGAGCTTCCTTTAAATTGGATGGAAGGCCCAGTCCAAGAATGTAGGATTTACTTTCATTGACCTTATAGTAAGACATTTTGTTGAATAGATTTAATGTATCATGAACCGCCGCCAGGGAGGAGCCAGCCTCCGTTATGGAAATGATTATGTCGTCTGCGAAGAGGCTAATTGAGTGGGTTGAGGACCCTGCGACAAAACCTTGGATTTGTGGGTTTGTTCTAATAGATATAGCTAGTGGTTCTATGAGTAGGTTGAAGATCAACGGTGACAGGGGGCAGCCCTGTCTGGTGCCGTTAGTTATCTGAAAAGGCTGAGACAGGACTCCCCCGGTGAAAACTCTTGCTGTGGGTGAAGAGTATAGTGCCAACATTGCCTTGAGAATGTAGCCTGAGAAGCCGAAAGATTTCAGAGTGCTGGCGAGGTACACCCAATTAACTCGATCAAAGGCCTTCTCCGCGTCCAATGCCAGAAGCAGAGAAGGTCTTTTCTGCACCTCAGCAAGGTGTACGATATTCACTAGCCTACGGGTTGCATCAGAGGTTTGTCGGTTTTTAGTGAACCCCGTTTGGTCTGGGTGGATTAACATAGGCATAATGTTAACTAGCCTTTGTGCGATCATTTTTGCATATAATTTCACATCTATGTTTAATAGAGAAATCGGCCTAAAATTTGCAGGAGAGACTGGCTCCTTCCCCGGCTTTGGTAACGTTATGATAAGAGCTTCAAGCATCTCAGATGGAAAGGAGGAAGAGGCAGCAGCAGAGTTGAAAACTTTTTCCATATGTGGGATTAAAGTCTGTTTAAATGTTTTGTAATATTCCCCATTAAAACCGTCTGGCCCAGGGGATTTATTTTGAGGGAGGGATTCTATAGTTTCTTGTATTTCTACTGCCGTAAATGGTTTATTGAGAGTTGTTAGTTGTTCCTCTGATAGTTTGGGAATAGGTAGAGTGGATAAGAATTGTTCAATTTCACTTACTGTGGGTTGGTGCGTATTGGTGTCACCTTTCAGATTATAAAGGGAGCTATAGAAGTGTCTAAACGCATCCGCAATTTTTTGGGGGTGGTATTCTTTTGATTTGGAGTTGGGGTGAATGATGTATGGTATTCTCGATTTATATCTTATTCCTTTAATTTTTTGTGCTAAGCGAATATGTCAACCCCCGCTCCCAATTCTCCGTCGCCGTCTCGTAGTAAGCTTTGGAATGCTGACTTTAGAGATTATAACTTAGGGTTTTATTTGTAGTTTGGTGTGATTTTGATAGCTTGTTTAATTGGGTTGAGTCTATACTGGAATCTGAACAGGAGAATCTCCTAAAACTTTTTAGTCGATCCTCTTACTCTTACTGCGTAATGTGGTGACCGTTGTTTCGTCCGTTTCGGAATCGTGTTTTTTAATTTCCTTATTCTATATTTAGCTCTTATGGTATGTAGTAAGTGGGGTTGAGGTTTAGTTTTCTTATG
>BLSH010535609.1:195563-209317 GCA_018402905.1 Glandirana rugosa
ACCCCGACCTCAGGTGTCTTGCTAATGATTTTAGAACAATAATCTTTCCCTTAAAGCAACAGACTCTACCTAGTCCAGTCAGATCGTTCTGTGCAGCAGGATGAGGTCTGCAATCTGTCCCTCAAAGCAGCAGTACTAATATCTCTCCCTAGTCCACAATCAGATCGTTCAGTAATGCAGGATGAGATGTTCTATAATATCTGCAATCTGTCCCTCACAGAGCCAGCAGCATCCTCTCCCTAAACTATCCTGAGAGCATATGACATGCAGCACGGTGACTCCAGCCCCATATAGAGGCTGGGTCACATGGTGCACTGGCCAATCACAGCCATGCCATTAGTAGGCATGGCTGTGATGGCTTCTAAGGGCAAACCAGTGAAACACTTGTTGATTGGCTGCCCTTGGCAGCTATTCAACACGTGTAATAAAATACCAGAACCCCGGACCCAAACCCAGACTTTTTTTGAAAAAAATCCCGGATCCCGGACACCTCAAAGTTTGGTACGGACCCAAACTTTACAGTCCGGGTTCACTCAACTCTACATGTAACCAACACTATGGTCGAAAAATTCTGGTGACTCCTCCATGCATAATGGTGGGGCTACAGAAGGAGTAACTGTGGACAATGATCCATTGGAATAGGCCGCTTTGGCAGCTGCATTGGAAGGCAAACTAGTATGAGCCTGGGTGATAGAAGATGAGGATGGCTTAGTTATCCACTCCACCAACTCTTCTGCATGTTGTGGCTGAATAACACGGCCACAGCAGAAAAAAAGGACAAGCGTGACTGCCTGCAGAGGATGCACCATGTCTGCCACCACCACTTTTCACTGTAGACACAGAGGCTGCCTGCCCTCTTTTAGTGGCCTGTGAGTGTCTGCCTCTCCTTGATGTCCTTCCGGACATGATGGGTATTTGTTTTTTTGAACACCGCACTACACTGTATTATATACTGTACATTGCCAAATGCACTGTATATATAGTCTACACCGATTGCACTGTATCTATATATATATATATATATATATATATATATATATATATACACATACTAGACTGTATGTATATATATATATATATATATATATATATATATATATACAGTCCCTGACAAAAGTCTTGTCGCTTATCTATTTTGTAGAAACACTTGCTATTAACCTGACTTTTAATTAATTAATTGGTGTTAGAAATAGCTCATGTGAAAAGCTAAAACCCTCCCAAATGATGTTTAATGCACTGAAATAAATTAGTTTCACTGAAAAAAAGATTTATCATTTAATCAAGACAGAAAGGTCAAATTTTGGCAAGACAAAAGTTTTGTCGCCTATACAGAAATTGAACAAATTTACTGCAAATACAAAAATATGTCAGCAAATTAAGTAGTGGTGCTGTGAGATCCAAATTTAATATCTTGTATGACTTCCATGAGCTTGAAGGACTGCATCCATGCGGTTTGGCAAGAATTCATACAATTTATTGATGAAGCCATCAGGAATAGCAAAGAAAGCAGTCTTGCCTACCTCCCAGAGTTCATCAATATTCTTTGGTTTCGTCTTCCATGCTTCCTCTTTCATCCTACCCCACATATGCTCAATGATGTTCATGTCTGGTGACTGGGCTGGCCAATCTTGGAGCATCTTGATCTTCTTCGCCTTGAGGAACTTTGATGTGGAGATGGAAGTATGTGATGGAGCACCATCCTGCTGCAGAATTTGGCCTCTTTTATGGTTGGGAATATAAGAGGTAGCTAAGATTTCTTGGTATTTTAGACTGTTGTTGTTGCCTTCCACCCTGCAGATCTCTCGCACACCCCCATACTGGATGTAACCCCAGACCATGATTTTTCCGCCACCAAACTTCACTGTTTTCTGGGTGAATCTCGGATCCATGCGGTCTCTTGCAATATTTGCGGCGACTGTGGTGTAATTCAACAGAAGATTCATCTGAAAAATCCACCTTCTGCCACTTTTCCAGCGTCCATCCTTTTAGCAGGCCGTGGGCCTTGGCAAATGCCACATGGTTTTTCAATTGTCTTTTGTTTAGTGCTGGCTTCTGGGCACTGATTCCACCATGGAGGCCATTTCGAGACAGAATGCGACAAACTGCTCTGCTGCAGTGGAAAATGGGCTGGCCTTGGATTTTCAAGCCAACAAACGGTCCTCTTGAGCAGTTGTCTTGCGGGGTCTGCCTGAACTGGGCTTGTCAAAAACGTCTCCAGTCTCTTCAAATCTTTTTTTTATCCTCTGTACTTGACACTGAGACACATTGAAGTTGTCTGCCACATCAGCAGTGGATCTGGTCTTCAGCCTCTTGATAATCAAAACTTTAGTCTCAGGGTGAATCTTAGGCGTGTTTGCAGAGGTCTAGTTGCAGTTGATGTGAAGGTCTAGTGTACTGGGGTTCTTTTTATACACACCTGAGACCTAATTGATCCATTATTAGTCACAGGTGAAGCTCATATGACAAGGCGACAACACTTATGTCTTTGCAAAAATTTACTCAATGGGCTTTACCAAGCTGTGAATATTAGAATACTTTTTGACAGTTTCCTTTTGCACTGAAACATTATTGCAAAAGCGTTTGGGATTAAAATGAGCCATTTCTTGTAAAAAAATCTTGATTAGAAATATATTTCAGCGGCACTTCAGGTCAATTTGTACACAAGCAGCAAGACTTTTGTCAGGGACTGTATATTCTTACACTGCCTGCTCCGACTGTATATAGCCTACACTGAATGTGCTGTATATATAGCCTACATTGAATGCAGTATATATATATGCATATATATATATATATATTATACTGTATATACATATTCTTACACTGCCTGCACTGACTGTATATACTCTACACTGTATCTATATACTGCACTGCCTACACGCCACTAACTAACCTGGCTAATGTAACCTAACTTCTCCTCTTTGATACACTACATACAGCCGCTGTTTAAGCGCCTTATATAGTGTGGGGAGTGGACTTAGCACCCTGAGCCATGATTGGCCAAAGGCACCCTGCCTTTGGCCAATCATGGCTCTTCCTGCAGAGTGTGCTGTGATTGGCCAAAGCATGCAGGTCATGTGCATGCTTTGGCCAATCAGTGGGTGTCATTTCCTTGCAATCCCACACTGCATTATGGGGCATTCAGCGGCTCTCAAATTTGCCACGAACGCCCCATAATGTTCGGATTTCGACAAATGAGCGAACGCCCAATGTTCGGGTCAAACTTACGTTCGACTCGAACATCGGGCCCATACATACTGATAACCAATCACAGACCACACACTGTAATAAACAATGATGTCATGAATTAATATGGGACATCTGATTGCACAGTGATCACATGGTATCTAGGCTGCTCACAGCAGACAGATATTGAGAACCACAATCTGCTGTCTGGCGGACACAACAGTTGCAGATCACACCACTGCTTGCACCAGGGGACATGCGCAGTGTGCATGTGCAACACTACATACGGGTACGTCATAGTGCCTGGGGGAGCCGCCTGAGAGCAGTAAATGTACTGTTGGTGGTTGCAAAGTGATTAATATTTTTTCAGAGAGTATGATTTTATTGTATATGCGAATATGCGAATAGGTTCACTTAAGGTTTTAATGCAGCCTTCATTTGGCTTGAACCACAATATTAGAGCCTAGGTCAAGGGTCTCCAAACTTTCTAAACAAAGGGTTGGTTTACTGCCCTTCAGAATTTAGGGGGGCCAGACTGTGGCCAGCGGGAATAGAACATTTTTCTTGCATTAGTGGGAGTAAACAGTGCCCCATCTTTGGCATCAGGGGGAGGAATAACTTGATAGAGCCCTCACATGCACTAGAAACAAGAATAGAGGAGATCTCCTCAAAACCAAAACTAGACATCACAAAGCTAATATGGACAAAAATAATCATCCACATATGGTGTTGGGCTATAGTCCGGAATTTAATCAGATTAAACATATAGTTAAACATCTGCCAGTATTGTTTAATGATGCAGTGTGCTCTAAAATACTGGATCAGGGGATAAATGTGGTTGCCAGAAGAGCCAAGACTCTGGGCAACCATCTTGCTCCCGGCTTCTTTGACTCTAAATGCAACAAATCACAATCCCTAACCTGGTTACATTTTAAAGGAAACTTTAGGTGTGGGGCAAGGGACTGCCCTTGCTGCTCTCACATACTGATGGGCAATACTTTTGTTAGTTCGGTGGATGGCAAGATATATGATATTGATCACTTTTACAATTGTAACACATCTTATATTATTTATGCCATCACCTGTGCTGCATGCTCGGTTCAGGATGTGGGAAGAACCACACGCAGGCTCAGAGATAGAATATGTGAACATTTGACAGACATTAGAACTTAAAAATCTACTAATGTAGCCCGTCACTATAATCTCCAGCATGAGGGCGATTCTTCGCCTTTTCAGGTCCAGGTGCAAAGGTTAAGATACATGAAAGAGGGGGAGACTTGTTTTCACCTTTTAGGTAAACGGGGGGTTTTTTGGATACATAAATTAAGAAGTAGAAAACCACTAGGTTTACATTTTGAGTGGGATGTCACTCACTATTATGAGAATAGACTAATTTTAGGATCATATTGTGATCGGCTGTATAGCCTGTCACATGACAGATATGAAATAGCGTTCCAACTTTGCTTTCATGAGTGAGGGGGTGTGGATGGTTCTATAGTCAAGTTGCATTATTGACATTATTGAGAAAGAAGGAGAGAGAGGAGAGGGAGGAGGGAAAGGGGAAGAAAAAAAAGAAAATTATTTTTTACAACTTTTTTTTTTTCCCTCTTCACTATTAAACATATAAATAAAATAAATGTATATGCAGAAATAATAAAATGCATTTAATACATTTTCAATACAGACAGTCATCTTTTTTGATGATCTAAGTAGGATTTCGAAGACAAAAAATTCTTATATGGGCTTGGGATCCTTCTAGGTTGGATAGGTGTTTTGGCTCTATTTATATATTGTTAAACTTTTTTTGAGATATGTATATATATATATATATATATATATATATATGTAGATATGTATATATGTGTACGTATGTATATATGTGTACGTATGTATATATGTGTACGTATAGATATATATATATATATATATATATATATATATGTTTTCTCATAAAAAGTATCCAATACTAAGGATACTGTAGAATATAATAATAGGGATGAGAATCAATGTGTAGAGTTGTGTACACTATTTATACATTATTTGTATCCAACTTTAGCGGGTCTGAATAGGATATTGAGCTCTTTCCATAATTTTTACTTTTTCACTCCTTTCTTACCGCTGGTGTTATCCGCGCGGTGCTCCGGCGTGAAGGTCGCCGGGCCATCTTGCCTTGGGCCAGCAGAGAAGAAGGCTGTCAGTTTTTTCTTGCTCGGCATCTTTCCGGACAGGAGTCTGAGGTTATACAGTGACTTTTGCGGGTGTATAGGGCTTCGATGACGGGACTAACCGTTGCTGGAGGTCGCTGACGATCCGCTATTGTAGGAGCTCAGCTTTCATGCGGCCATCATGGTCCCCTGCTGACTCCGCCCCTAATTTTTACTTTTTATAGTATTTAGAAGGTATTGGGGTTTTTCTTTGACGTATGGTGCAGACTGTGTTTCTGCTAAATACCGATTGGATGGGAGTATAGAGCTTTTTCTTTCCTTCAATGGTTTTAATTATATTCACAATTTTGTGGGCATTCTATAGATATAGGTCTATATTTGGATGATAGTTGCATGTTTATTCAGAACTATATAATTTTGTACATTTATTTTTTTCTTGAAAGTTTATTCAAATTGGCAGCTCACACATACACCAACAGATCTATATATGACCGATTGGGAGGCTCGTTTTTGTGTTTATTATTTTTCATGCTTTGTTTGTATTTTCTGTTTTTTCTTTTTCACATTTTATCCTATATTGGGGATGACTGTATCATTCATGATGTGAAAATGTTTTGCTATTTATTTTAATTGTGTTATATCTTGAATGTATACATGCTTCCTTTCACCTATGCTTGTGTTAGTGCTTGCAGGTGATAGGGATTGAATGTGAGCAGAATGCAATTAACTGGTCTCTGTTTTCACCTGGGAAAGGAATATATTTAAATCAGTATGACCAGACTTTTGTCAGATGATGATTAAGCAAATTGTATTTTCGTGAAACGCGTCCATCTTTCCTGTCCATCCATCTTATTGCTTTGCCGTTGGACATGTCTTTTGACAATTTTTGTATGCATTTGGACTTCAATTGTACACTTATGCTTTGAATAAACTGGATTACCATTTCCCTATCTGCTGGAGTGCTGTCTACTACTCTTTGATTGATTACAATAATGTCCCATTGTTGGTGTCAATGAGAGAAATGGCACCTCAATGTTGATGTCAGTGGCAGAAATTATGCCCCATTTTTGGTGTCAGGGGGCAGAATAGTATCTCATATTAGTGGGATGAATAGTGCCCCAAGGGCCGGAATAAAGGCAAAGGGCTGCATCTGTCCCCCTGGCCTAGATCATACAGCAGGCCTGACAGCTCACCCTGTAAACCATGGCTCACTTCAATATTCTTTTAGAACAAAATTAAAACAATGGCCAATAACAAAATATCCAGTTTCCTTTTTGAAATGTGAAATTCCTACCCTTTTAGAATCCATAAAACTGATATGGATTCTACAGATCAGGTACTTACAATTCAATCTGTATTTCAATAGCACTGCATTGTTGAATAGTTGTGTTTTCCACTGGATCCAGCAAAGAACATGGTCACCTTTTTAATGTTTGTACATCAAGGTACATATACTCCACCTGACAGGTGGAGTATATGTACAGGTGGAGTATATGTACCTTGATGTACAAACATTAAAAAGGTGGTCATGTTCTTCTCTGTAAGTGTTGTCATTTTTTTTTTTCATATTGCTGGTCTAAAACAATTGTTCATAAACTGCATGACTTCAACACCAACACCTCAACACCAATATATTGTTAGTTAAATTATCTAATATTAAATATTGTGATCAGAATTATTTTTAGAAGACACTGAGGGCCTGAACAAGACGCTCCTGCCGCCTCCACAGCCCAGCATTCCAGTGAGTGTGGGGGGACAGAGCAAAAAATGCGGTGACTGACAGTTACCAGCTCTCTGCTCAGGGAGCTGTGAGAACTGAGCAATCAGCAGTGTTTGATCGCTCAGTTCTCAGTGTTAGAGCCAGTGGGGGACAGATGCAGCATCCACCTAGGTAAAAAAAAAAATATTCCTATACTTCTCTTTTAAACATATCTATACCCAAAGTTCATATGCAATATATTGCAGCTTGCCAGTCCTTGGATCTGGTGGCTGCATTCATTTTTATTTTTCAGACTTTTTGTACTCCTGAAAACAACATATTTCCTGGTCTTGATAACTAGACTATTCTTCAGAAATGTCTGCCTATAGCCACAAAATGGAGGTGACCCCCATCACATGAAGTTTGAGGGGATTAGTGGTTTACAGAAGGATGGTTTGTGCTTTGAGTTCAGGTCATAGGAAGTGGCAAAGAGACTGCATTTCTGGCAAGATATTTTCTGTACTTGCTGAAAATGTTCCTAGCATGAACAAAAAAATAACCAATGCAGCCAAAACGTTTAAAACCTGGAAAGCTGCAATATGTTACATTTCTGCTTTTGGGATTAGTTATTCTTTAAGCCACCTTTGCTCCATTTAGTTTTATGGTTACAACTGTCATCAACATTTTGTATCCTCTTCTGTGTTGTGAAAAACAAAAAAGTAGAACTTTTAAAATATTTTTCATGCAAGATAACAGGCTCAATGTTTAAGGACCTTTGTGACCTAAAGTAAACAATAGCCCATTGCTGATCAAAAATAATTATGCTAAAAGTTTTTAGCATAAAACAGCATTGTTCTTTGTTAATAAGTCCCAATAAGTGCCACCTATATCCATTAAATGGACATGACTACATAAATACTTAATTTTCCCTCTCTCCGGCAGCATACACTCACCTTCTTTTTGCCCCCCATCCTGCTTTTGTCACTGGGATAAAGAAACCTGTGTAAACTTTAGAGGTACAAGCTGGATGTGGGACAACAATAGGCCATTCACCAAGCTCCAATGCAGCCACATGGAAGGAAGGGAAGTTAATCACATGATCCTTCTTACCCAAAGTATAATCTTCCCTTCCATTGCCCAAACAGAGCAGACAGAGGATGAAAGCAAGGAAAAAAGTTAAGTTAGCTTGTTGCTTTTTTCATGTTAAGAACTCTAGATTAAAGCATGCTTACTTGTTCTGACCGCTCTAACCTGATAATGAGAGCTATTCCATTACTGTGGGCAACCTTCCTTGTCCAGGCTTGTTCAGTAAACAACGGAGAGACTTACAACTAAGCCAGCAAGAGGGGTGAGTCAGCTACCTTGCCAGGCACACTTCAAACCATTGAGAATCGTCACATAGTGACTTGTTGTTTGTCGCTCCTATTGGACTTTTTGCTCCTATTGGAAACCACTAGGATATGACCATACCTGCCCCCCACTTGGCACCCACAGCCAGGCGGTACTGACAGTGGAGTCATCCAACCCCTCATCCTTTCATCTAACTTGCCTACGGGCAGATTGGTCTGGAACCCATTGACTTCCTTTTCACTTCATCTGTCTCTCCTTTGCTGCTTCCTCCATCCACTGGACGTCATGTCCTTGTGTCACTAAACGTGAACTCCAACCTCTTTCAGTGTCACCTCCAAGTATTGGAAACTGGTTGTCTATCATCCTATAGACCACTTTACAGGGCTACTGTGATTCATACTTGAGTACAGCGGGTGGTGCCCCGTAGCTTCTTTATTATTTCATACCACGGGCTATACTGCACACTTAGACAATTCACCTTCAGACTGGTTCACTAGCCACATCTGGCCACACCAGACTGTGATGAATTGCACAATTGCATTGTGTTGATATTGCATGCGGATTGGCTGTGTATGGTTCCCCTGTCTGTTATGTTTGACAACGTTGCCAATTTTAATTAACTTACTGTGTTTATTGTTTTTTGGTGTATAACTGTCCTTTATATTTTTGTATGCGAACTATTACTTCAGATTAAAGATATTTTTCATTTAATGCCCGGTGTGTCCCCTTGATGGGCATCTTAGTGTTTCTTACCAAGTTTTTGATACTACATGTCTAGGCCCTAGGGACCCCACCCTGTCCATCAGGGTGAGTGGCTACTTGGCTGAGAGAACTTACACACTCAGCCAACTGCGTTACTTTTTCATATATTCCCTACGGGAGAATCTTTTAAAAACCTTTTGTTTAGTACATGTACCACGGGATCAACTTAGGTCCCTTCTCTGATTCCTCCGGGGAATTTCTCGTGACTAACCTCACATTACTTCGCTCCCAACCACCATTCACTTTAAACCCCTGCAGTTTCTTGTGATTTAGAGCTATACATGGCTTATCAACTGGATGAACAAATCGATCTAGAAATCTCAGCAGCTTTTAATTCTAGCACACAGACTGACAATCCAAATCTAGAGACCCTTAAAAAACTTTTCAAAAATCATAAACGACTAACTATTAGACACCTAAATAGGAAATGGGACATTTCGTCCCTGACATCCCATATTAATAAGGGAGTAATCCCCCGAGGCCTTAGGGAAAAGATCATCCCGGCCGAACACCTCCAGACACCCAGATTCATCGAAAAATGGAAAAAAAGCTGTATGGAGAGGGGGATTGAATTAATGAAGCTGATTGTTGAAGAAGAACAAACTCAGTTAGCAGAACTACAATCTGAATTAGCTAAGAGCACTGACCTATTAGAACCCTATAGGCATGACAACGAATTTGACAAATTCAATGATCACCTCAAAAAGGAGGTTGAAAAGGTTCAAAAAAATCTAAAAACATCCAAACAAGAAAAATTTCTTCAAAATATCAGAGACTGGGAGACCGGGGAACTGTTTGACCTAACCATATCCAGGGGTAGAAGTAGGTCAAGACGTCGTAGAACGAGAAGCCGCCCCCAGTCTAGGAGTGCAGTGTCTTCTTCTGAGAGTGAATCAGAGAGGGTTGACAAATCAGTCACTTTTTTAGACCAAGGACACTCTATACCACACGAACCTGGCCCCCAAAAACAGGGGAAACCCACAAAGTCCCTCAATCAAAGAGGCGAAGGAGAAGGGGGAAGAAAAGTAGAGACCAGAGGACCCCCCAGACAAACACGATCCAGGTTCAGCAAGAAGTAACAACTATGCTTGAAAGGCCCCCCTCATTTCTGTCCACTAACTCACCCTCCCCTCCACCTTCTCTCCCGCTTCTGGATTCTCTTCCCCTTCTCCCCTCTTCTTCTTTCCCCCACACCTCCACCACTGATCTAGGTGGAGATCTCAAGGTAATCAATCTCTCCGATTTTAACTTGAACAAACATCATGTTTCCCTTCTTACCAAAGGCTTAACTTTCTCCCCCACAGCCTCAATGAATGAATTCGAGGTCTTCAAAGATCTCAACCTCTTTCTAAGGAAAGTGGTTTTAAGTTATTGGCATAGGAGCAAAAATACCACAACTGATAGCAACTGCCTGGAACAGGACCAACAAGAAAGGGAAGCACTTGAAGCATTGGTGTCCCTATTAGATGAGAATGACTCCCTAGAAGGAGGGGATACAGAACTGTCACAGCCAATCTTTAGGCCCTCGGGAATTAAAATCAGATCCCAGAAAATGCCCCCCTTGTCACGCCACAAGTGGATAGGCACATTTCTAGAACTAGTCCGTAATGACCTACGTGACCTAAACTGGAAACAGAAAGGCCTAGATAATCTATCTAAAGCAGAGAGAGTGGCCCTTAGGGAGCTACAACAAGCCCCCAATCTGGTCATTCGTGGCAGTGACAAGGGGGGCAATATAGTGTTATGGTCGGCTGAACTATATGAGCGAGAGGTATTCCGACAACTTGGGGACTCAAGCACATATAGAAAACTAACTAGTAACCCCTTTCCTATAGTAGTCACTAAGCTGAATTCTAAATTAAACTTGGCTACGGAAGAGGGCCTCCTTCCAAAGAAAGAGAGGGATTTCCTGCTGGTGAAGGATTATAACATACCTACCTTCTATGTAATCCCCAAATTACATAAAAACATCAAGGAACCCCCTGGCAGACCCATAGTCTCGGCTATCAAAGGCCCACTGGAGAGGACTGGACAGTTCGTGGATGCCCTTATTAAAGATTTGGTCCACGAACTTCCCTCATATGTCCAAGACACTGGACACCTGTTGTCCAAAATTTCAGGGATTCAGGTGTCCACTGAGACCCTCCTGGTGGGTATTGATGTAGAATCCCTATATACCTCTATCGCACATCAGTGGGGACTCAGAGCAGTGACCCACTATTTGGATCGCGCCTTTCCACAACTAGGCGCTCATAATGAATTTGTGACTGACTTATTGGATTTCCTACTCTCACACAACTGTTTCCAATTTCTGGGTATTTCCTATCAACAGATACGGGGCACTTCCATGGGTGCCCCTTGGGCCCCAGCATATGCATGCCTGCATCTCGGATATTGGGAGGAATTAATAGTTTATGGTTCCCCTATGTACCTGGCCCATGTCCGACTCTGGGCCAGGTACATAGATGATATTTTTGTCCTTTGGGAGGGATCCCGACAGGAACTTGAGACCTTTTTGAAAGATCTCAACGACAACGACATGAACATACGCCTCACTTACCTGGCAGACACTCAGTCTCTTCCTTTTCTTGACTTAACTATTTTCAAGGAGAGAGACACACTACAGACTCAGACCTTTAGGAAACCGACAGCCGCCAATACGCTCTTACATGCGACTAGCTGTCATCCTAAATCCCTGATTGACGGGATCCCGGTGGGCCAATTCCTACGTGCTTGCCGGAATTGCTCGACTGAAAGGACACTGAGCCAGGAAACAAATACTGTCTACACCAGATTCCGAGAGCGGGGATATTCACACAATAAGCTACGTAAAGCAAAACGACGTGCCTTAACGAAGAAAAGAGTCGACTCGACCAAGATCCCTCAATTAAAAGAGTCCCAAAACCCTAATTCTAGGCAAATTCCACCGGTTAGACTCATTACTAAATTTGGGACCCAGTGGGCCCAAGTCAGAGCAATTCTTGGCAAACACATGTTAACCAGAGTTCCCATCCTAAAAGAGATTGTCGGTCCATACCCACACATGGTAGCCAAGAGAGCACCAAACATCTCTGACTCTCTAGTACACTCCGAGTACAGAAGGCCCTCGCCCTCAGATTGGCTTACCAGGTGGACACATACATCGGGCATGTACCCTTGTGGCAGGTGCAGTATATGCCAATACGTGCATAAAACTGACACTTTTTACAATGCCGATCAATCTAAACGGTTTCAAATTAAACGATTTATAAATTGCTCTACCACAAGGGTAATTTACCAGATCTGCTGCCCATGTGGAAAAGCATATGTAGGCAAAACTAAACGCCCCCTCAAAGTGAGAATCGGTGAGCATCTCACGAGCATCCGTAGTAAAAAAGACGAGGACAAGCCCCTGGCCAATCATTTTAAATTGTTCCATGGGGGCAATCCGAAAGGTCTCACAGTAAAGGGCATCTACTCTCTAAACCTACCATTGAGGAGAGGAGACTTTGATACCATCCTACTCCAAAAAGAGAAGATGTTTATATACCTCCTTGACTCAATGGTACCAGCAGGCTTAAACACTGAATGTAACCTCTCAGTGTTTTTAGAAGCTTGACTGACACATATATATCATTAAACGCTTTTTTTTTTTTTTTTTGTGTGCGCACTATAACCGAGTCACTGATCATGACTAAATCCAGTTGATAAGACATGTCCTAAATTTCATAGCATATTAGCTTCGCCATCCCTCGGTATACTTATACATATACTCAAATCCAAAGAAACTGTGGATTTCCCTTCAGTTTAATACTGTTTAAATTTTCAAACATTCTTTCTGTGTATTTCCCTGAATGACTGACCAGGGCTTGCAAGCATCACAGCGACACCTAGTGGGTGGGGGTTAAAACTACCTCATTAGACTAAATTTCATGGCTATTTAAGACAGATGCATTGCAATATTTCCCCAGCTTTGAAAAAGTCCTCGTTTAGAGGACAAAACGCGTCAGCGGTCCTTCTATTCATCTCCAGGGGACCACCCAGCCGATATGCTCTCAGCACCCCCGTGACGTGGCTCATTCATTCCCGGTCATGTGACCGCTACGGACACCACTCCCATCTTCTGTACGCACTGTAGAGGAAAGACTGCACCTATCCAGCAGGAAGGAAGCCACATGGAGAGCCTCCTCTCTACACACCCGGACAACGGAGAGACTTACAACTAAGCCAGCAAGAGGGGTGAGTCAGCTACCTTGCCAGGCACACTTCAAACCATTGAGAATCGTCACATAGTGACTTGTTGTTTGTCGCTCCTATTGGACTTTTTGCTCCTATTGGAAACCACTAGGATATGACCATACCACACCGAAGGAAGGACGACCTATCCACGTCAGAAAGGAGATGTCACGCATGTCTTCTACCCTCACCACAGGCATCGCCAGTGTACTGGCCCTTACTTACTCGGTGCAGTGCCCCCACGACTCTCGTATAGCCGACCCACCAGGGGACCTCTACTTATCTTCCTGGCGACTGCGCAAAACAGGAGATTTGCTCCTGAAAAAGTTTCGACCCCTTTATAACGTTACGTAGACAGAATTTATCGGTACTTTAAA
>BLSH010535609.1:209327-228325 GCA_018402905.1 Glandirana rugosa
CACATCTGGCCACACCAGACTGTGATGAATTGCACAATTGCATTGTGTTGATATTGCATGCGGATTGGCTGTGTATGGTTCCCCTGTCTGTTATGTTTGACAACGTTGCCAATTTTAATTAACTTACTGTGTTTATTGTTTTTTGGTGTATAACTGTCCTTTATATTTTTGTATGCGAACTATTACTTCAGATTAAAGATATTTTTCATTTAATGCCCGGTGTGTCCCCTTGATGGGCATCTTAGTGTTTCTTACCAAGTTTTTGATACTACATGTCTAGGCCCTAGGGACCCCACCCTGTCCATCAGGGTGAGTGGCTACTTGGCTGAGAGAACTTACACACTCAGCCAACTGCGTTACTTTTTCATATATTCCCTACGGGAGAATCTTTTAAAAACCTTTTGTTTAGTACTTGTTCAGTAAAAACTTGGATGTGACTGATTTTCCCAGGCATTTGCTTTTTTTTTCCTCTCAAGACAACAAACTCCCACAGTGCACCCACTCCCTCCCCCATATGCATTAGATGCAAGTTCATACAATGTAAACTTGCATTTTTGTAGAAAGATTTTTTGAAAGATTGTTCAGTGGTAATGCCATACATGGACGGTCAGCTTCTGTCTAATATCTATAGGCAGCTTAATGTAAGTAATTTGCAAGTATTTATATATCTCATATGGGACATCCTTCATAGTTTCACTCAGTGCAAGTCTAATTCTTTTGCACCAGGCACTGCAAAATGCAGAAAAACAAAACATGTATGTGTTGTATCAAAGCTCTGCCTGATGTGTTTCATCACTGCCACCTTCATTGGGAGCCCCAGTGAAGTTAGTTCTGACAAACTTGTAAGTTGGAGCTGTGACACGATGCTCTAGTATTTAAATTGAAGTGCCTTCTCTTTGAATGTTTAATTTTTAGGTTATCAAGTAAAGTAGCACTTTACACTTCTGGAATGTTCCTCTCTTTTATGTGATACAGCTTTCTGTATAAATCTTAGATCACACTCAACGGTTCAATGAGTTCTCTCACTTTTCATTGGTTCACAGTGGTAGTTGTTCTTTGAATAGTGTTGTCATTTTTCTGAATAAACATTCACAGGTTAAGAAATATTTATTTATTTTTTTTAAATTATATACTGTAGGTCATAATGATCAAATGTTTTTAAACCTATTTCATTCTTGGTCTGTGACTAAAAGTTGTATATAATTTAAATCCTTAAAGTAGAACTGTGGCCAGACTATAGACATTCTAATATTTACATATTACAACCATGCAGTAAATAAACTTTAACATGTGATCATTGACCTTTGTAGCTGCAGCCACAGTTGGGGTAATCCTTTAATGAGTTTAGTAATTCTTTAACCACTTCAGCCCCGGAAGAATTTCCCACTTTAGGACCAGAGCACTTTTTGCGATTCGGTGCTGCGTCGCTTTAACTGACAATTGCGCAGTCGTGCGACGTTGTACCCAAAATTTGTATCCTTTTTTTCCCACAAATAGAGCTTTCTTTTGGTGGTATTTGATCGCCTCTGCGTCATTTCTTATCGCCGCTATAAACAAAAGAAGAGCGACCATTTTTCAAAAAAAAAAACAAATTTCTTACTTTTTGCTAAAATTCAAATCCAAAAAAAATATATAAAAAAACATTTTTTTTCACCGTTTTTGGCCGATTTATATAATTCCTCATATTTGCGATAAAAAAAAATTGCAATCGGCGTTTATTGATTGGTTTGCGCAAAAGTGGCTGCATTTACGGATGGTGAGAATTCATTTCTGGGGTTTTTATTTTTTTTAAATTTTTTACTAGTAATGGCGGCGATCTGCGATTTTTAGCGGTAATGCGATATTGGGGGGGACATGTCGGAACATTTTGACACTTTTTTGGGACCAATGACATTTATTCAGCGATCAGAAATTTAAATGTCCACTGATTACTGTATAAATGTCATTGGCAGTGAAGTGGTTAACCTGCAGGGGGAGAACTAGGGGTTAACTGTGTTCCCTGGGTGTGTTCTTACTGTGGGGGGGTTGGGCTAACATGGGCATGAGAGATCTAACTGATCCCAGTGACAGGGATCAGTAGATCTCTCATGCCCCACTGACAGGGCGGGGAACCGCCGTGTTTACATCGGCGGTTCCCCGTTCTTTCTCTGTAGCCGCTCATCGCGGCTCGCCGGCGGACATCGGGACCGCCCGAGCCGCGGGCACACTCCACAGGAGTGGTGGCCAAATGCGAATCGCCGCTTATTTACGGCGATTCGGGCAGGGCTCCCCGACTGCCGCCATGAAAAGACGGCGCGCGGTGGGGAACCTGTTAATAAGCTCCTAGAAGCTGTTATTAGCATTTTGTTTTCTTCTCCTAGAAGCTAAATAGTGCTATCCTATGTGTCCATGCACACTACCTTAGGCTATATGCATTTTTTGAGTGTCAGTGTTTAGGAGCAGAAAAAAATGTTTTTGTAGAGTTTCTTAGAGAGTTTTTTCAGCAGAAAAAAAATCGGAATGCCCCTAACTGCTTCTAAATGCTACTAAAATGTTACTAACAGTTTTTTTTTAGCTTTTTTTTCTTTGTGTACTAAAAAAATGCTGAAAAATTGCTAACACCCCTAACTGCTCCTAAAAGCTTCTAAATGCTTCTTAAGGCTCCATGCACACTATAAGCTAAAGAAAATGCCAGAAAAATTCTAGATGAAAACTGCTGATAATAGCATTTTTGTGCCAGCTTCTAGTAGAATTTTAGTAGCTTTCAGGAGCAGTTAGGAGCATTAACATTATATTAGCATTTTTGCAATACACGAAGAAAAAAAAATCTAAAAAAAAGCTGCTAGTAGCATTTTAGTAGCTTTTAGAAGCAGTTAGGCGCTCTTAGAAGCAGTTAGAAGCATTTCTGCTGGAAAAATGCTAAGGAATCAAGAACAATTATTTTTCTGCTCCTAGAAGCTGAAGCTCAAAAAATGCTAATATCCCAAAGTAGTGTGCATGGACACATAGGATAACACTATTTAGATTCTAGGAGCAGAAAAAAATGCTAATAGCTTTGAGGAGCAGAAAAAATGCTAGTGTGCGTCAAGCCTAAAGCTTCTAAAATGCTACTAGAAGCTGGCACAAAAATGCTATTTTATCAGCATTTTTAATCCAGCATTTTCTTCTAGCTTTTTTTGAGCTTATGAAAGATGCCAGTGTGCATGGAGTCTAAGGCAGCCACTGCCCCCAAGACTAGTAAGGTGCATTATATAACATTTTTGGCTTTGGGTTTAGATACACTTTAAATTTGCAAGCTGAAGATTCCCATTTCTATTTTCCCTTTCCCCCTGTAGTTAAGCTACCCACTGCCAACAGTGATTAGAAGCATTTCAGTCTTATCAAATGTAACACAGAGAACAAAAAAGTTGAGGATACGTTAATCCACAGTGCCTGCAGTCACAGAAGTGAGCAAGGGCTGGTTTGAAGTCTATTTACTATTTGTTAAAGGATAACCTCACCCTTCAAAACATGATACATGTTACACTTGTATCCAGGGTGTAACATGTTACTAAATCAGCAGCCCCCTGAACATACCCCCCCGAGCCTCCATTGTAACAGCGGTCGGAGGATCTCTTGCACTCGCTGTCACAATTTAAATAGAGCGCAGCCATGCAGGTCTCTGCCCCCTCCAGCTGCATCATTTATTCAGAGTTCTGTGAATGAGAGAACTACAAATAATACATTACGGCTGACTGCTTGTAGTTCTCAATGAACTACGAGGGCGCTGGTGACCTGGTGAGATGTTCATTTATTATTTTTTTTAAAAGGTGAACTTAGCCTTTAACAGTTTAAATACTTAAATGTCAATAGCCTGGCCATAGTTAAACTTTAAAGTGTACTAATAAACTGTGTTGTATGTGTTCCCATGCAATATATATTTAAACGTAATAATTGTAGATGTTGAAGTAAATCAATAGCTTAACCACAGAATAATTATAAAAAAAGTTTTTATCCATTCACATTTCCAATTGAACAACCTGTTGAACAAACAGAACTTCACAACTGGATGACAACAGACTTGTATTTTAGCATATTATATACTGAACAAAAAAATCATGAGAATGAAACCTTATGCCAATATTAATAAAGATTAATAAAGATTAATGTCTGTGTTTGTCATAATACATAATAATACTGTACGTTTATGTTAGGAATCCTATATTTGCATCTAAAAGTGAACTTAACTAAGATTGTCTTTGCTTTGCAATGTTAGCCATGAAAGTGATGACCAAACTTTCAATGAGTTTAATTATTGGCTTGTAAACAGTCTTGCACATTTTTCTCAAGGTATTTATCTATTCCATCCCATCATAATGACCAAAATGCAAACAGAGAAAATGAGCAATTGTGGTCTTAGTGTCCCTAGAGTTCACAGGGAGTTTAGAGGCAAAGCAAAGATTCACTCTGTGGGTAAATTGCAATAACTTCAAATTATCTGATGCCAGTTCAAAATATGCACCACCATCAAATGTTATGTTGTCTTTTTGCAAAATATTTGAACAAAGCTTTCAGTGCTGAAATAAATGTACATGCAATTACTTTAGGGACTTATTCCCCTTGTCACATGTAACCCTCTAACCATAGTCTAATTTTGAGTTAACTTGCCGTAGCTAAAAATGCCTTAAAATATATTTTTCTCTTTAGGACATGCACTGCACTCCATTCTTAAATTTTCTGCTGTTATAGATGAGAAAAAGCCACATCTTTCATTACAAACATGCTCACGTGGAATGTAATATTGAGGAAGAGAGGGTATGTGTGACCATGTCTGTTAGAATATAGCATGCACTGGGCAGTGTGGTCAAATCCTGGTGCCTATTGAACTGTATAGTCTATTTTAGACACACTGCACAGCCTCTATAGCAGTGAAGTAGTGCTGAAACTATAAGGATGGAGGTTGTTTGTACAAAGTCCCTAACTGAATATGTACTTCTGTAACTTCCTTTAAAGAGTAACTCCACTTTTGTTGAGAAAAAAGCATCCCCTCTGGGTGATCTGTTTACATTACAAGAATTTTAACAAACCTACATTTTGTTATTCTGAAGAAATCCCTGTGTGTTTGTCTGTGTCCATGTTAAATGTAAATCGAATGGCAGTGGTTTCATATTGATCAACTAGCTTCTGCACCTGCACCTGGAGGGCTTTAATGAGGAAATTGCCGTGTCTGTTGCAGGGGATGCCTGATATCTGACTTGTATCTTAGTGCAGACTTCTGGGAAAATCAATAAGCCAATCACACAAGCAGAACACCTTCAGGTAGCCATATTGCATTGCACTTTACAGAAAATGACAGAGCTACAGATTGAAAAGGAAAGGTCATTTTAATAACATTCAATTACAATATGACTTGAGTCGCAATTGTATATGCTATATTTTTTTATTTGCTTATTTTTTTCCCACAAAAGTGGAGTTACCCTTTAAGTTACTCTATTATATAAACCTTTAAGTACTTTCATAATTAAAATTAACCTTTACTACTTAAAGAGGTATTAAAATAAAAACCAAAAATTAATTATATTGCAGCTTATAAATAATGGTATGATTGTGGTGGCTGCATTCGTTTTCCTTTCCTTGTCTTTTTTCCCTCAGGTTCACCTGGTGATCAGGCCAATAACACATATCCTTTATTAGTGAGACACATACAGGCCCAGACTGGCCATTGGGCACACTGGGCAACAGCCCGGTGGACTGAGGCTGCCGGGTCGAATGTTAAAGGCAGCTGAGTTGCTCCTTGAGGCCGCGTCGCTCACCCTGACTCTCCGCAGCTGGCTGCCTATTCAATTCATGGCATGGCAGTCGGGGCCCAGGGATCAGAGACTATGGGTCAGCTGACCATGAAGAAGTGTAGCTGGGAAGGGGACCCTATCACTGCATGCTGGGACAGGTATTGCTGCAGTCGCAGACACTAAGGACCGCAGGTAAAGGGAGTGATGTTCCTTTAGAAGTGAGAACCGCTGGGCTAGGAAGAGGTTTCTGGAGGGAGCCTGGGGGAGATCTGTGGAGACTAGGTTTTGCAGAGGCAATGTGGAGACTGGAAGGCAGTGCTGGGGCTTAGGACACTCTGGGACACTGCTGGGGGGTACTTAGGAGGTTGCTGAGGACTGTGGGGACTGAGGGCTTTTAGGGAGGGTTTGGGTGGTGTGAAATGTTGAGGGACACTGAGGCTCACGTGCGAATGCGAACATGTAAGTAGGTAACTCTAAACTGGTAACTTGTAATTTGAAAACGTTGCCTATGGAGATTTTTAGGTACTGTAATTTGGCACGGATGGACACAATTTTAAAGCTTGACATGTTTGGTATCTATGTTTAGGGGTTCTAAATGTAAAACAAATATGTAGAAGAGGAATGCCGGAATTGGCTCGTACTGGAAGGGGACAAGCTGACAGTAGAAAAGAGTTTATCTGATCAGGCTGTTGCTGATCTTTCATTGTTCAGTCAGAAGGGACGGAAGCAAGCTAAATATAACTAAAGATATTGAGAAACTGGTGGTTGCCTCTGATGATGCTCCCGGGATGGAATGAAATGCATTAGGTACGGAGACTTCAGGTGACGCCATTGCCTGGATTTTGGAACGCTAACCACGGTTTGCATGGCGTTTTATATGCTTGTCATGAAATACTAACTTGCGAGTGGATATTATTTTATAATAAAACCTTTTTAAACAATATCACGCCATTCATGCTCTATTTCTTATGCTATGAGTATGTCTAACTATTAGGGACTTGTGGAAGAGGATAAAGACACATCTAAAAGACATATGAAAGATATATTTCGCCAGTACAGGCAATCTTTTCATGGATAGCTGGTGAGTGAGGGCATAGGAGGAAAGGGGAGCACAGCACTTTCATCACCTTTACCATCTATTTCTGCACGGATTGCATTTTTCAAAGAACTGTTTCTGCACTGATGGCACTTTAAAGGAATCACTGCAATATTGAAGAATCACAGCACTATATAAAATCTTATTTTTATGCTTTGTCATTTGTTATATCAGATATTGTTGATTATATGGTAGATATTGTAGACTATTTTTTATGATTCTATATTATTTACTGAGCACAGATAGCGCAGGAACTTCCCATACTAGTTGTCATTATTTGTAATTTGCTTTTAAACAAAATAGGCTGCTCAGTCTACAATGTCTGGGCCTATTTTTTGTCCCAGTCCAGGCTTTGACACATTCTCTGGATGAATGAGAACAGGAGGCACGTCAGACAGCAGCATTGTCAGTCAAATTGAAGTCAAACTCTAGCTTGCACTTTATAACCAGTAACGGCAAACCGTCTTTTTTCCTTTTGGGATAAAGGTTTGCATATATAAATAAAAGATGATCTGGGGCATGTCCAGCTGTGATCCAAGATAGTTGTAAGAGACCAGCTCCTGCTCCACCGGAGGAACAAACGGCCCGCAGTGACTCCCTAGCAGTGATCCCCACTCACTTTTATAGCGATCTGCTTCCCTGGACCAGCAGGAACATGACCTGCAAAAGAAAGGAGGAAAGAAAGCCTCAGAAGCTCACGGCCTTCTGTACTCAGCAGCCGCATGGCGCCAAGCAAGATGACACCGGCTCCTCTCCACAGCAGGTCGCCAGATCTTCCCTGCCATCATCCCAAGCCAGCTCACCATGGAGCACTCACTCCACAAGAGCTAAGCAGCAGCAGTTCTATGCCTCCACTCCAATGTCTGGCTGTCCGGAGAAAGCTCAGTTCAGACTGGATGGGAGCCACAACACACAGGAGGAAAGCTCTGCTGGGGAAGCTGGGTAGGATACAAGGGACCTGTCTGACACAATAGAGGAATTCCCTACCAACAATCCACCGGTCATGGACACTGTCCTAAAAGAAATGCTTATGTCTCTCTGATCCTCTACAAATGGATCCAGCATCATATTATGAACAGATTTAACACAGACCTCTAGACAGTTGAAAATAGAGTGGAACATGTTGAGCTAAAGAGGGGGGAATTTGCCACTACTATAAACAATCTCATAGACGCACAAGAAGACAGGGATGACAATATGGATTGGGTCAAAGCTAAATGGCAGATATAGAGGACAGGTCAAGGCGAAATAACCTCAAAATTAGAAAGGTACCTGAATCTATTAAACAAGACGACCACCACCCTCGTAGATCATGGGTTGCTGATGAAAGCCTCCACTTCTGTTATAAACAATATTACATGGTCAGACCATGCATTCATTTTGCTCACTCTAGAAGACTCATTGTCACCCAAAACCTCATACATCTGGAGACTGAACTCGAGGATCCTTCAATTTTTAGAAACCAAAAGTGAAGTTGAACAGAACCTGAATCTGAATATTTTAAAAATTATGCTTCCTCTGTCGAAGAGCTCTTTTTGGTATGTAATGCCCGCAGAGGAATCTTTATTAAAATAGGGGCTCGTATGAAGAGGCATTGTTTAAAGCATTTGAATGATATAATTGAAACCATTCAACCACTTGAATCCCAGAACAAAATGAACCCTTATCCTCATACCTCACAACTATTATCCCAGGCTAGGGAAGAATTATGCACTATCCTTTTAAACAACTTTGAAAAAACCTCCTGGAAACTACGAATGACATACTATACCAATGGCAATAAAGCCGGTAAGCTCTTAGCTCTGCGGCTGAAAGGAATGAGATATAAAAACAGAATCTCATTTATAATTCACCCCAAAACTAATGAAGTGTATCAGTGACTATTACAGTTCATAATATAACTTAAAATTAGACCCCAATACCCCCCAACCCACTCCTGGAATTATAAATGACTTTCTCAGCAACCTAAAAAATCCCAAAATTAACCCTGACAAATCTACAACAACTTAATTCACCTTTTACGACTTCCAAAATATGCAAAGCCATTGAATCGCTACTTAATAATAAGTCTCCTGGTCCCGATGGTTTATAGGGGAATATTTGAAAACCTATAAGCATATCTTATCTGCCCATATGGAAAAAGTGTATAATGCTGCATCTGCCTCTTCAAAATTCTCCTCTGAAATGCTCAAAGCTACAAGAGTGACTCTACCCAGTCCAGGGAAAGACCCAATTTCTCCTCAAAACTTTCATCTAATTTCGTTACTAAATAACGAGCAAAAGATTTATGACAAACTTTTTGCTACGAGACTGATAGACATTTTACACCAACTTATTCACCCAGACCAATCTGGATTCACTAAAAATCGACAAACGACAGACGCTACTCACAGAATTATTAACATTATCCACATTGCCAACCACACAAAAATGCCATCTCTGCTAATGGTGTTTGATCCAATCCTCTGGGACTATTTGGCCCATACATTATCAGCCTCCAAGGTACTAGACACTCCAACATAATGGCATTATATACATCCCCCTCCACACAAGTACTTGGCTCTAACAGAATTGTTCCTTATAACAAATGGTATGAGGCAGGGCTGCCCCCTCTCCCCACTTATTTTCAATTTGTTGATGGAGCCATTGGCAATATATATACAATCTCATCCCAGTATCTCTGGTTTCTGGATAAAAAACAGGATGCACACCATTAGTCTTTTTGCGTACGATATCATTTTGATGATTACTAATGTGGAAAAATCCCTGGCTTGAAATCTAACATATTGGACCTAGGGGTCCCAATACCTTCTAAAATGAAACAAATCTCTTCCTTTCCCTATGTGTGGAATACATCAGGCATTAAATATTTAGGTATCACCCTTACCCCATCTACAAGTAGCTGCAATCTATCTACCATTCCTCTCCATTCTAAACTCCAAACTACAAAGCATGTCCAAAACAGAACTATCTTGGTCGGTAAGACTGGCATCTTTAAAAATGCTATTACTCCCCCAACTGTTATACCTATTTAGGTCTCTACCAATACTGGTACCCAATCTCTTCTTTCAAAGAGCGCAATCACTACTCAACAACTAACTTTGGAGAGGGAAGAGAGCATTTTGGCAAACTGATTTTTACCAGAAAAGTGGGGGGAATGGGGCATGTTGTGATTAAGAAATACTATAAAGCGATAATACTCACCCAATTAAAGGCATGGTTCCCTTCCTCTGCACCTACACTGTGGACAGAACTAGAAAGCTCCCAAATACCAGGAGGGAACTTACACAACTTTATACTGGCACAACACTTTACTCCTACCTCTCATCTCCATCTATCGCCTACCATAATAGCGGTATTGATAACATGGCTTCATATCCCAGAACTAATTTCCAAAGACACAAAAATGACAAGCTTCCCACTTCCTATACTCACACTATCTGATATAATCCCAAACCTTAATATTACTGATTGGCCTTCTTCTGGCATACAAACTGTGGAAGATATTCTATTAGGCCCAGCTATAAAAACATTTTGAACTTTACAAATCGAGTACAGCCTCCCAAATGAAGATTACTATAAGTACCTCCAGATGCAGCATTTCTTACATAAAAATAACAATGCAAATTGCTCAATATTACAACTCACCTAATATCAAAATGAAAGGCATCTCTTTATCCTATACCTCATTAAATCATACAGATACCTTTCTAAAGACCACACCACTTCTACAGTGGGAGAGGGACTTTGGGAGGACTCATTAGGCCTC
The DNA here is from genome assembly GCA_018402905.1 of Glandirana rugosa. Classification (NCBI taxonomy): domain Eukaryota; kingdom Metazoa; phylum Chordata; class Amphibia; order Anura; family Ranidae; genus Glandirana; species Glandirana rugosa. The sequence goes on from BLSH010535609.1 coordinate 219,940, forward strand.
TAATTGGCAAATAGCCCTAACTACCACATACTCACTAAAAATGCTAACCTATGGAAATGAACCCAGAAAGTGGCCTTGAGGTGGTATCTAATGCCTCAACGCAAAGCCAAATTTGTACCACACTCTTCCTCGAAATGCTGGAGAGGCTGTGGCAGGGAGTGCTCACTGATCCATATATTATGGGGATGCTCTTCCCTCTCATCCTTCTGGTTAGACATTACAACACTAATCCACCAAACAATGGGTCTCACGGTATCTAGCTCTCTGTTCCTTAGGGATAGAACTTATCCCTTATCGGATGAGAGCCATTCTTATTCATATTCTACTGGCACTGCTGTTGACCTTAGTTAGACACTGGAAAGACCATAACCCTCCAACATTAGTAGAGGTCATCCAAACTACCCAAACCCATGTCAACCATGAGATAGTACTAGCATCAGCCAATGGTAAATACTAGAAAGCTGTTGAGATATGGGAACCATGGAGATACTGGTATAATAAAACATAAACCCATACGAGTCATATTTGATACCACCTCTTCCTTGTACTTTACTTAACTGTGAGATCTCTAGATAACTGTGACCTTTGTTTGCTTATGTGACTGTTCTTTTAAGACTATCTTTTTTTAGTTTATTTACTGTCCTCGGTTACTATTGGTACGTAATTCATAAAACTGGGATAAGTGATCCCTAGAATCCCTATCCTTTGGGAAAAACGAGTACAATGACAATGGTCGGGCGGTTGACATACTCTCGGAACTGCGACACAGTAAGTTCCCAACAGGAGTGTCAGCTGGGGGGGCAGTGCACTCCATCAAGGAGGAGAATATGAGTAGCATCATTGAAACAACCTGAATGTCATGAGTTTGTTTTTGTTATTATTTTCACTTTTCTGGATATATATAAATGACCCAATAATATATACATTAATACAGTATCTCACAAAAGTGAGTACATTCCTCGCATTTTGTAAATATTTTACTATATCTTTTCATGTGACAACAGAAGAAGAAATTACACTTTGCTACAATGTAAGGTAGTGAGTGTACAGCTTGTATAACAGTGTAGATTTGCTGTCCCCTCAAAATAACTCAACACACAGCCATTAATGTCTAAACCGCTGGCAACAAAAGTGAGTACACACCTAAGTGAAAATGTCTAAATTGGACCCAATTAGCCATTTTCCCTCCCCAGTGTCTTGCGACTCATTAGTGTTAAAAGGTCTCAGGTGTGAATGGGGATCAGGTGTGTTAAATTTGGTGTTATTGCTCTCACTCTCTCATACAGGTCACTGGAAGTTTAACATGGCACCTCATGGCAAAGAATTCTCTCAGGATCTGAAAAAAAAAACATTTGTTGCTCTACATAAAGATGGTCTAGGCTATAAGAAGATTGCCAATACATACCATACAGTGGTTTAACAGGACAGGTTCCACTCAGAATAGGCCTCCCCATGATCAACCAAAGAAGTTGAGTGCATATGCTCAGCATCATATTCAGAGGTTGCTTTTGGGAAATAGATGTATTAGTGCTGCCAGCATTGCTGCAGAGGTTGAAGGGGTGGAGGGTCAGCATGCCAGTGCTCAAAACATATGCCACACACTACATCAGATTGGTCTACATGGCTTTCATCCCAGAAGGAAGCCTCTTCTAAATATTATGCACAAGAAAGCCTGCAAACAGTTTGCTGAAGACAAGCAGACTAAGCACATGGATTACTGAAACCATGTCCTTTGGTCTGATGAGACCAAGATAAGCTTATTTGGTTCAGATGGTGTCAAGTGTGCATGGCGGCAACCAGGTGAGGAGTACGAAGACAAGTGTGTCTTACCTACAGTCAAGCATGGTGGTGGGAGTGTCATGGTCTGGGGCTGCATGAGTGCTGCCAGCACTGGGGAGCTACAGTTCATTGAGGGAACCATGAATGCCAACATGTACTGTGACATACTGCAGAGCATGATCCCCCCCCTTCAGAGACTTGGCCGCAGGGCAGTATTCCAACACGATAACAACCCCAAACACACCTCCAAGATGACCGCTGCCTTTCTAAAGAAGCTGAGGGTAAAGGTTATGGACTGGCCAAGCATGTCTCCAGACGTAAACCCTATTGAGCATCTGTGGGGCATCCTCAAATGGAAGGTGGAGCAGCGCAAGGTCTCTAACATCCACCAGCTCCATGATGTCATCATGGAGGAGTGGAAGAGGACTCCAGTGGCAACCTGTGAAGCTCTGGTGTCTATTGACACTTTGGGCCCAATTTAGTCATTTTCTCTTAGGGGTGTACTCACTTGTGTTGCCAGCGGTTTAGACATTAATGGCTGTGTGTTGAGTTATTTTGAGGGGACAGCAAATTTACACTGTTATACATGCTGTACACTCACTACTTTACCTTGTAGCAAAGTATCATTTCTCCAATGTTGTCACATGAAACGATATAATAAAATATTTACAAAAATGTAAGGGGTGTACTCACTTTTGTGAGATACTGTACATACTAAGTGTACCAATGTTGACTCCTCAAACATTTTTGTATTCAGTATACTGGTTTTGTACTGCATATGGAAAACCAATAACAATGTATTGAACTTTAAATAAAAGATCATCAATGTAGGTACACCTGTCAGTGTTAAATGATTTGTCTCATCCATGTAAACTGATACATTCTGGTGGAGAGTTTGTCCTTTTGAAAAAAAAACAGACTTGCTGGCTGGATCACCAGATGGAAATAGAAGAAAGAAAGCCTAAAAAAGAAAATGAATGCAGCCATCACATCTTATAATTGGTAAACTGCATAATAATAAACATTTGCTTTTGGGTTTATTACTGCTTTAACCTACCATAACATTACCTTTTAACCTAAGCGTGAAACCATTGACCACAATCTCTGTATTAACCCTTGTTAACCAGAATCACCACCAAGAAAATCCAATCACCAATACCCTGGATTCTTTATACACACTTCACTTCTGTACCAAGTTCTGTGCCCGATGCCTTAGACAATTTTAAATCATATGGAAATATGGGCAATTGGATGACTGGGTAAAGTATCTCCCTTTGCCTTAGTTACTCTTGAGTGTAACTTGAACAGCATACATATTGAATTATATTAAGTTTTCAAAAAAGTTAAATAACATTAACATGAAAAATAAACAATACATACAAATAGAAAATGTTCAGTAATATCATGTACAAGCCAGTATATTAAAATCATATGAAAGTTGATATCACCTTTGGATGACTTAAAATAATAATAAAATTCTAATAATCACACCATATATTGAATAAAATAACTTTTAACATATAATACAATTTGGAATCACATTTTGACAAGATAAGTGATAGTTATACAGATCTGTGTAAATATCTTATAAAAAAATGTAAGAATATTTTTTTTTTCAGTTTTGACATATCTTACAAGTTACTATAAACTGTCTCCCTCCTGAAGACATCAAAAATATACATGAATAGATTGTGACATTTTTGTTTTTTTCTTTCCATAAAATGCTTTCATATTTTTTTTTTTTTACCATGCCCCCTACTGCATACAGAAATATAGCTTAACAAGTCAGAAGATTTACATATGCTAATAATGTATCTAATGGTAACATTCAATAGCAGTAAAAGCACTTAGAGTCCTCTTTTTTACATCATATTGATCTAATATATATTGTTAATGTATTAAAGCTACCCTAAAATATAATGCATACTTTCATTTATTATCAAAGCAGTGATCAAAATATTTCAGTATAGTACATCTTTAAAATATATAAACTTTTTGCACTATCATATTAAATTTGTAGATGTGCCAACTGTTGATTATTATAATACACACCATGGTATATCTAGAAAAGTGGTTCAAGATGTTCTCTAAAATTATATGTGCTATGGGTAAACAGTTCTTTAGCTAAGAAACCGAACACAGTTTCATCAAGGGCAATCTGTGGCTGTTTAGGTTAAGCTGTATAATTTCCTATTCATGAGCTGTTGACCCATAACATATGTTAAAACATAAAAGCAACTTAGCAAAACAACAAGTTGAAACAAGAGTACAAGTTCAGATGATGTATCAGGGTGGCAGCATTTTAAGAATGGAAAGAATAAATAATAGCCTAAATATTGTTTGACTGAAAAAAATTACTTTCGTCATCATGGGATTGAAGGAAAGTATAGTTCACCAGAAGTGCCCTCTGTACAAGTACACCAGACAGTGTCATGCAGTGAAAAGAGATTAAAGGGTCAAAACACTCAAAAGTAAACTTTGTTTTTAAGTGAAGCATGGTGGGTTATGTCAACAATTGTATATGGATACGTATTCAGCTTGGATACTTCAACAGTAAGATATGTTTTTGAGTTCCTGCCCACCTTTGTGTGCTCCAGCACTTTTACTTTTATTGACCATAATATATGAAAATACATTAAACATATATAGTAATAAATAAAAGGCAGAGTCAGACCTCAGGCACAAAGATTTCACCAGTCTCAGAAAGATATAAAAAACTGTAAGGTGGTTTAACCAAAAACAGAAATATCAGTCTGTTTCAAAGAAGTGGACTGAAGTAATTTAGGTCAGATATACTAAAGTGACCTCAAACGTCCAATTTTGTTAAAAGTTAACTATTTTACTTTTAAATTCCCTTCCCAAGTTTGGGTGTTTTAAGGTTATCACTTTACTTTTAAACAAATCAAGCCTATGCATTTTTATATTGAATACAAAGCAAAAATTGCATTATGGTCAAACTTTGTGACACATTGACCTTGCAATTCAAAATCATAATTAAAATTACATTTAGTGGATAAAGAAAAATGGAAAAATGTATTGTGTTGTCTTTTCTGAAATTAGCTGGCCATAAAATACCTTTGAATTAAAATGTTTGCCTTAACTTTTTACTAACCTTTTCAGGCATGTGTTCTTTGTGACAATTGTCACTAAACATATGCAGATGGCACACTGCAAACCATTCTATTTGCAGCAAATACACTTGAAATTATACCATATAATGTGTAAATTAAATACATTAGTATTAGCACACAGAAAATAGCAGTTTAAGTATTTTTGAGTACTAATAATACATATATCACTTTTATTATTTTATAGTTTTTACAAATAACTTCTTCAAGTAAATGTAACATTTTATTAGAAAACAAGCAAATGACAAATACTAAATATTGTTTATCTTATTGTAGTTATTGGAATAAATGTATCTAAATTAGTTTAACCCATGCTAAGCTCTATACGGTCAACAAGTAATATATGGTCATTATACACATATATATATATATATATTTTGTATTGATAATAAACTTTAAATATCCACCAACTGAATGATTACCTTGCACATTGACTATATTAAAACAAAAAAGAATTAAGCATATCTAAACCACAAAATTAAATGTGATATATTGCAGCTTACCAGTCCCTAGATGTGTTGGCTGCAATCATTTTATTTTTTTCAGGCTTGTTTTCCATCATTTTGATCTGTTTACTGTGCCAGTAACACATCTTTCATCCTAAGGTGACATTGCTCACCCTAGGTTGCTCTCCTGCTTTTCCCTACAAACACGACTCTCTTCTTTTCAGTACACAGGAAGCTACAATGATACTGGATTTCTATTGGGATCAATATGAATTTTTCTGTACATGAAGAAAATGTACAGGTAAGCTGATATATTTTGCATTTTTGTTCTTGAGTTTAGAAATACTTTAAAGGAAAATTGATTTGACCATTCAGTTAACATTTAAGGCCAAAATATTTATTCAAGTTTAACTCCAGCAAATTGTTTTTTTGCTTTTAAAAGGGCCAAGAAAGGTAATAACCCTGCTCAGGTTTTATAGATATCAAAGTTCTTGTTGAGGGGATTCCCCTTACTTCCCATCACAATTACATTGTTTTAAGCGTAAAGGAATAGGGTTTTTTTTTTTAACAATGACAAACGTAGCAATAAAAATCTGATGGGACCCCCCCTATTATACTCTAGATGCTTGTCTCACTGGGAAGCCTCTCAGAAACTACTCCACAACTGGTACTTAAGTCTGGAAAGGCTCACTCGTATCTACCGCAATTATTCCTCTCAGTGCTGGCGAAATTGTGGGCAATCAGGCACTTCCCCACACATTTGGTGGACCTGTCCAAAGATAAAACCTTTCTGGACATCTGTATTCGAGCTTGTATCATCTATTACCGATACCCAAACTAAATCAGACCCGAAATTGGCCCTATTCGGAATAGGTCCAACTTCTTGGCCCCTAAACCATCGGTCTATTTTAGCTCACATATTTATAGGGGCAAGACTCGCAATCTCCAGAACGTAGAAACAACCAACTCCCCTTGACTTGACCTCCACTATACAGATAGTCAATGAAAATGCATCAATGGAACATCTATTTGCCAAAGCAAACCTCCAACTGGAAAAAATCACCCTCAACTGGTCCTCATGGACATCCTATATATATAGAGACAAGACACCATCTGAAGGCACACTCTGAAACACAATGCTAGATCTAACATAGACATATTGATAGAACAAATACCAAGGCTAATCACTACCACTGCATAACCTGAAATAAGGAGAACATTGGCGCTCTCCCCTCCCCCCATGCCCTCCCTTTTCTAACTTCTTCTGCCTTCCCTCCCTTCTTCTTACTCTCTCTCTTACTATACTATTTTGATAACAAATAAGGTGTACGGAGCAACTGATAGCAGAATAACGTAATAACAATCAATTTGTTCCTTCTCATGTATGTTACTGCACTTATGACATGTACCTAATGAAAAATAATATGGATCCAGATGTTTGCCGGTAAAAGAAAACAGGGTTGCCCTCTCTCCCTCGCTACAGTTTGTTCCCCTATGGGGTGGCTGGGGGAGCAGGGCAACAACATGCACTACACGCATAGTATGATAAGTACCACAAAGGTATTCTGTCCTTTATTTTTGTATCCAACAATAGCATAACCATTATATATATGTGTCATCCTTTGTATAGTTCACTCGTATGACTTACCTGCTCACCTTATTTCATATCATATTATATTATTGTATCAATGCTGTGCTTTACAAAACTTCAATAAAAAATATTGAAACTAAAAATCTGATGGGAGTTCTAGCTTTCCCCTACTCTAACAAAATGTTTTCACTGGTATTAGTCTCCCTTCTGGAGATTTCTCCATGCTTCCAGCCACGGAAATAAAAACTGACAAACGTTTGAGCCTTTACCCCCCCATTCCAATCCAAATGAGGTAGAGTTAGATAGGTATACAGTTTTATTTATGCTTTACTAGTTTTATGTTTTTATATATTTGTACTGTAAATAAATAGTGCATCATAGGGTAAACAATTTGGTTACATGTAAAGAGAAAGTATTGCCACTACTTCCAACCAGCCCAGGTGAATAAACTATAAAGAGTGGCCTCAGCCTACATGTCTCAACCAAACCACACAACCTGATGCATTTTACCCCACCCACTGGGGCTTAATCATACCCTATAATTAAGTCCCGGTGGGAGGGCAAAATGCATCAGACAATGTAGTTTGGTGGAGACATGTAGGGCGAGGCAGCTCTTAGTGAATAGTTTATTCACCTGGGCTGTTTGGAAGTAGTGGCAAAACTTTCCTCTTTACATTTACTAACTCCCTGGATTGGTATCAGGATAAGCCTCACCCCATGTTCTGGGACCCAGGGATATGCTTTCACCTCTATTTTTTTCGGATGAGACTTTCGCACCTTTTGTCTCTCATATAACGTCATGGCATAGGTATATTGATGACATTCTGATTTTTTGGGAGGGGGATGTACAGTCGTTGGATGCATTCTTGTTGGCTCTCAACAAGAATGACTTTAACCTTAATTTTACTAGGACATACAGTAACTCACAGGTAACATTTTTGGATCTTACAATCTTTAAAGATCAAGAAGGTACTCTGTCCACTGGCCTTTATAGGAAGGCTACCGCTGTCAACTAGAGTTGAGCGAACTTCTAGAAGTCCGGGTTCTGCTGGTTCGGCAGAACTTCGGGACAAAGTCCGGGTTCGGGTCCGGACAGAACCCGAACTTTGTACCGGACCCCGGGACAGGGGTAAAGAAACATCCAGTGAACAGGGTGGGAATGGGTGTAAAGGAAGGAAAACGTCTGGAGATCCTGGAAGGTCCTGATAAAATGTCGTGAAAAACATGGATTTTCAGGCCCAGAGGTAACTAAAGTTACCCCAAGCCCCAGGCCATGTTTCAAGCCCAAGACAGGCCTGGGCTTGGGCCTGAAACAGGGCTTCAAGACGGCTTGGTCGTCTTGGGCCTGAAGATCTTCAAGCGAGTTGAGATCAACTGTCGCCATCGGAAGGATATTTCCGGTCACCTGTCTCATGGAAGAACTAGAAATTTCTAACATTCTA
>BLSH010535609.1:243507-267869 GCA_018402905.1 Glandirana rugosa
AAGATATCGCAGTCCAAGGACGACAACGACATGCCCTGTCTAATAACAAGATTTTAGTAAAACGTCGGGAGATCGTGAAAGGTCCTGAAAAAATGTCAGTAAATACACGGCTTTTCAAACCCAGGAGTAACTTAAGTTACCCCAAGCCCCATTTCAAGCCCAGTTCAAACCATGACTTGGGTCTGAAAAAGGGCTTCAAGCCGGCTTGGGTGACTTGGGCTTGTAGGTCCCCAAGCGAGCTGAGATCAGTTGTCACGAGGACGGTCCCAAAAAGCGACAGACACATGGACGAACCCTCTAAGTGAGAGAGATTAATAAATCCACTGGTAACACAGAGTTTCGTTTTATTTTTTAGGTTTTAGAACTCAACAATGACTGTAAAAAAGTCCTGGAAAGTGCTAGAGGGCTGCAAAATGATTTTAGAACAATAATCTGTCCCGTACAGCAACAGCAGGAACCTGACGCTATAGAACTAGAAGATGATTGATTTTAGAACAATAATCTGTCCCTCCAAGCAGTAGACTCTACCTAGTCCAGTCAGATCATTCTGTAATGCAGGATGAGATCTGCAATCTGTCCCTAAAAGCAGTAGTAGTAGTAATCTCTACCTATCTATCTATCTGCAATCTGTTCTTCACAGCACCGGCAGCATCCTCTCACTACACTACCCAGAGAGCATGTGACATGCAGCACTAAGTGACTCCCGCTTATAGAGGCTGGGTCACATGATGCACTGGCCAATCACAGCCATGCCATTAGTAGGCATGGCTTCTAAGGGCAAACCAGTGAAACGCTTGTTGATTGGCTGCCCTGCAGCTATTCAACATGCGTGATCAAATACCCGAACCCAAACTTTTTTTCAAATGTCCGGGTTCGGGTCCGGGTCACGGACACCCCAAAGTTCGGTACAAACCCAAACTTTACAGTTCGGGTTCACTCAACTCTACTGTTGACCATTCTGTCCAAAATAGAAAAAATGTTGTTTTCAGGTGCACTTCAAATCTACATAAGACCTCTCTGTATAGCAAAATAAAAGTAATTCCCTAACCTCCGAATTTCCTCTTTTGTGTTCAGCTATAGAGGTGTTTTCTGAACGCTTTTAAAAAAAAAAGAGAGCCTTGTAACTTCACTCAGAAAATGACTGCAAAGAACAAAGCTAAAAAAGGAATCTATCATTATAACACTATGGTAGCTGCCTCTGCTGGCTCTTTTTTAAAGCTCATCTCCATGCACCCTTTTTAAAATTTGGTTAGAATAAAAAATGTCTCTATCTGTTATTAAAAATAGTGTGCTGAATTATCTTACATATTTTCCTTTTGGTGTCCCCAAATAATACTAGGGGATTGAATTTACAGTTTTCTGGCTTCCCACCACATCTGAGAGACTGCTATGAGTGTCATCAACATGTGTTTCCACCCCCTCAGTAATCTTTGTGATTCACAAAGCACAGTGTTTGACGGTGCTGCAGCCAGCCTTGTGAATGGCAAAACCCAGAAAAGGAGCTAAGGTAACTCAAGGGTGCTTGTGTCCCTCATAGCAGCCTAATTTAGTACAGCTTCTGTTATGCTATCCACAGATGCTGAACAGAGGGTTTGTAAGTAATTTCACAAAAGCACACAATTCATTGATACCAGGCACACCCAAACACACACACAAATGTATAAAAATATAGGTACCTGGAGTTGGGCTCTACATGTACAAAATCCAGGGATCTAATCATCTTTCTTGCTTACTACTTATTAAGTCACTAACTTACAATAGTTGGCAAGCCTATGAACTTAACTAAGGAATGAGCTTATTTTTACAATGTGATTGGCTGGTTTAACACTGGACTAATATGTGAAAGAGTTGTTTTTAGAAAACTATATACTGTATTTACCAGCCATAATGTCCAATACACCTCTTTACTACATACATAAATAAACATATAAGCATACCATGGTTCTAATCAACCCCTCTAATACATAACCCACCATGTCACGTATGGGACCCTGCTATACTATATACAATATAAATTTAGAAAAAAAAAATCTTCATATGACCTTAAGAAAGAACATCTGTATAGTAGGGATCACTAGTTAAATCAAATACTAGTCAATGTGGGAGTGGGAGCTAGCTAGTGATCCATTATACAATAGGACAGGTCTTATAGCTAGATCATTCCTTTTGGCTTAAAATGATACTAAAGTCTATTTTTTTGTTAAAAATAACAAACATGTCCCTACTTACCTGCTCTGCGTAATGGTTTTGCACAGAGCAGCCCAGATTCTCCTCTTCTTGGTCCCTTTTCAGTGCTCCTGGCCCCTTCCTCCTGATCAGTGCCCCTACAGCAAACATCTTGCTATAGGGGCACCCGAGCCACTGCTCCCTGTATGAATTCTAACATGGAGCAATGGCCTGGCATTGCCCCCTTTCTCCTCATTGGCTCACTGACTTTGATTGACAGCAGGTGGAGCCAATGGTGGTGTGCTGCTCACTCTCTCGTGCAACATCGCTGGATCAAGATGGGCTCAGGTAAGTATTGGGGAGGCTGAGGGGGGCTGCTGCACACAGAAGGTCTTTTATCTTAATGCACTAAATGCATTAAGATAAAAAACATATTCTGCTTTTATAACCACTTTAAGTGACTGTTTATTCCTATACATATTTACAGTGAACTTTGGTCATGTTGAAAACAAGTGTTCTTCCTTATGGTTATATGGGGATATTTTTTTTCTACATCTAAATTGTATATGGTATAACAAGGTCCCACACATGCTATGGTGGGTTATATTTTAGAGGGGCTGATTAGTACTATGGTATTCTCCTATCTTTATTTGCATATATAATAAGATGTGTCTTTGATTTTATGGCTGTGAGTTAACTATATAAAAATAATTTGTTGTTTATGTTGGATTTTCCTTGGTAGTCCATTAAGAGGTAGTTCAACATTTTGTATTTTTGGTCACCAGGGACTCTGGAGCATTAAATAAATAAAGTGGTTTGTAGGCCCTACTGTGTATTTTATAATATATATATATATATATATATATATATATATATATATATATATATCCTCCGAAGAGCTTTAATTCAGTTTTAATTCTGACATGGTGATGACCCAGAGTATTGCAAACTTAACTACCACTAACTGTTGAGATGGTTCACTCATGGCACTTTTGGGAATGTACATGCACAGTATGCTATCATATGTTATGTTTGCCAAGATACTTTCTGCATTTGCTGAAACTATACAGAAAAAACTGCTGGTAATTGAGAAGGTTTGCAATAAAACAATTTCTCTTTAAGTCACAATTAAAAAAACAAAAAACAAATATGGCAAGCAATAATAATTATTTCACAAAACACATATTTTTTATAGGCTAGAAATTAGATTGTTCTAAATGAAATTAGAAAAAAGTAGGTGATAATAAAAAAAAAAAAAAGCATAGCCAACATGTTCAGGTCTATGTCCTTAACAGCATGCTTTGCTATATAACTATTATATTAGTCATTTCAGAAAGTATTGAAACCCACATACAGATACAGGGAAAACATCTACAGAGCTATTGTTAGAGCTTCTGTAAATAAGAAACATTCTAATTGTGTTTTTTAATTGTGTCCCCTTAAAGAACATGTATACCCAAAACCAAAAAAGGGTTGTATGTTGCACCTTATTAGACCTTGGATGTGGTGGATTAGTTTTCTTTTATCAGGACAAGAACATGCACTGAAAGTACAATAAATACCCAATGATCCTACCAGAAATGTAGTGTCCTTGACACTTCCTTTAAACCAAATTGAAAATACAAACCCCCCCATGTAATCAAGGTGAGGGGTGGAGGAAAGGTTAGTAGTATGAATCAGGCAATTAGCCCAGTTCGACAACTATGGCTTTCTCCAAAGATACAGTGTAGCGAGGGAGCATAGCTACCCAGGCAAAGGAAACATGTTGTTCACAGAATTACCAGATGAAAAAGAATGCATAGAAGCCAGAGAAAATGAAAACTAATACAGCCATAACATCTAAGGATGTCTTATGCTGCAATTTATACTATATAGCAACTCAGCTTCACTATCTCTCCACAGATAAGAACAACTATACACAAATACAATACATATATATTTCTACAGGTTTCCCTTCATCTAATGAAATGATTCCCTGGTCTTCAAACTACAAGATAACTTAAAAGAGAACTATGTGTGAAAAGTATGCATTATATATTAGTATAGCACATTTGCCAAACCACAGGACGCCTTCTTAACAAGGAAAAAAAGAAAATATTTTATAAATAGAACACTTTATTTTATAATAAATTAAAGGAATTTTTGCAATCATCTTTAACTTTATACATGTATACTGTTATCAGTCAGACAAACAAACTAAATGAATAAACAAAATCTTTAAGTACAGTAGAGTTGTTTCAGGTATGGACACTTTTACTGACAATCGAAAGCTAAGATTAGCCAATAATTGTCTGCAGCAGAGCACTGACATTTGGGTTTGCGTCACCAATCTCCCATATTGTATGATAATAAGTTGTATCATGCTATGCTTTACTGTCAGTTTCTTTTGTTTGGATGATGTCATTCGATATTTTGATTTCAATTGTTTCAGCACTCAAAGCTTCTTTCCCATTTTCTTCCTTTAGTAGTAATTTCCTGAAACAAAATATGTAAAAGGTTAGTGAAAAGTCATGACAAATTGCATAGACTGGAACTGATATAAAACACACAGTAAAGAAAAGGGAGGTTTGTTCACAGAAGCCGCAAAGATTACAACAATCTAGTTAAAGCTGATGTCCAAGTTTCATTTAACTTTAAATAGTTCATTTGGACCAAACTGAAGCAAATTAACTATGTAGCATCAGATACTTACAGTATACAGCACTGTATTCCAGTGGATAAACAAGACCTTCCTTTCCTACTACTGAAACAATAATTTAGAGGAAGCTTTGTATTCTATGAATGAATACAAAGCTACCTCTGTTTGGCTAAGGTGGAGTATGTGATGTTATCAGCCCACCTCTCAGCCTCAGACAATCAGAGGACGCTTTTTATTAATTCATAGAATACAAAGCTTCCTCTGAATGGCTGAGCAGCATTCAGCCCAATTTGATTTTGTTCTGGGAGCAGGACAGGAAGGTCTCATCCTACTTCCAGAACACAACACTGTATACTCTATGTAGCTGAGGCTACATAAAATTTTTACAGCCCTCTCATCCGCTGCAACTGTTAGTGGAGCAAACAGTTTGTTTAGAGCCGCTTGGTCCAAATTTAACAATTTAAATTAAATGAAACCTGGAGATCAGCTTTAAGCCTAACTCCAACAAAATTATTTTGTTTAGAAAAGAGATAAGAAGGGTTAAAGTAGAAGTCTACAGGCATCCATGATCTAAGACTAACATATCTAGCCCTGTAAAGAAGAAATCGCAATTCATACCTTTTCTTTAACACCGCTCCAGTCCAGTCTCCAGCGGTAGAAGCTCTGCAGAGGAGACAGCCGACAACGACTGGGAAATGAATGGGAAGTGACGTCACCCATAGAGTTACTGTAAGGCTTACGTTCTCGGTTGCTTTCTCTGCTTGCCTACACAGAGAAGCCGCTGCTGACAGCTCAGTGCGGAACCAGACCGGACCAGAGCGGCTTCAGAAACGGTATTGCTATTTCTTCCTTACGGGGTTAAAGGGTTAGTCTTAGATCATGGATGCCTGTAGATTTAGAGTTTTAGTGTTAGGGTGGACTTCTACTTTAAGATCTGTAAGATTTTTATTGCTATCTTGTGTCATTTTGAGAATATTTCATCTCACTTCTTCAGGAGGAAGTAATGGGAAATTTCTCCAACAGGTACACTGACAAAAACAAAAACACATTTTAAGTAGAGCGGAGTAGAACTAAAACTTCTGACAGTGGGGTTGATATACTAAAGGCAAATAGACTGTGCAGTTGCACTCTGCAAGAGCTATAGCTCCCAAGCTTTGTAAATGAGCAGAAGCTCTGCTGACTTCCATCATCCAATCATGAGTAAGAAAGAATGCTGTTTTTTTTATTTTCCTTGCACATGATTGGGTATTCTTTGCAAAGTGAAGCTTTACCTAATTTACTAAGCTCTGGAGCAACTGCACTTGTAGAGTGCAACTTAATTTTCATGCACAGTCTATTTGCATTTAGTCTATCAACCCTAGTGTTTTATTGCTCTTGATGCCTTTTTGTCCTGGTAACAATAACACTCAAATTTCTCATAAGAAAGCCCATGAACCACTTGATTACTGGGCACTTAAACCCCCCTCCTGCCCAGACCAATTTGCAGCTTTCAGTGCTCTCACACTTTGAATGACAATTACTCAGTCATGCAACACTGTACCCATATAATTTTTTTGTCCTTTTTTTCATACAAATAGAGATTTCTTTTGGTGGTATTTAATCACCCCTGCAATGTTTATTTTTTGCGCTATAAACAAACAAAGAGCGACAATTTTGAAAAAAGGACCGTTTTGTTTACATTTTGCTGTAATAAATATAAAATCAATATATATATAAAAAAACAAATGTATTCATCAGTTTAGGCCGATATATATTCTTCTACATATTTTTGGTAAAAAAAAATCCCAATAAGCATATATTGATTGAGTTGCACAAAAGTTATCGTGTTTACAAACTATGGGAATAGATTTATGGCATTTTTATTATAATTTTTTTTTTACTGGTAATGGCAGGGATCTGCAATTTTTATTAGGACTGTGATAATGCAGCGGACATGTCGGACACTTTTGACACTTTTTTGGGACCATTGTCATTTATACAGCGATCAGATCTAAAAATAGCCACTGATTACTGTAAAAATGTATCTGACAGGGAAGGGGTTAACCTGTAGTGGGCAATCAAGGGGTTAACTGTGTTCCCTCAGTGTGTTCTAACTGCATGGGGGCTGGGCTGGCAGGGACATAACAGATCTAACTGATCCCGATTACAGGGACCAGTAGATCTCTGTTATGTCCCCTCACAGAATGGGGAACCACTGTCTTTACATTGGTGGTTCCCCGTTCTGCCTCTCTGTTAGGCTATCACGGGTTGCTGGCGGACATAGGGTCTGTCCAACCCATGGGCATGCTCATGCAGCATGTGGCAGGTGTGAGAGCAGGCTGCCAGTCGCCGTGAGGGTGCATGGGGAGCGAGCAAAGGGGCGGACGTCAATTGACAGCGCCCCAGCAAAGCAGGTCCATGCTGTAGCCGTCAATCGGCTATAGTGCGCATCTGAAGTGGTTAAAACTGACAGGGCAGGATGCCCAGAAGTGAGGCCAAATTTTCATAATAGGATAAAATATAGAAATACAGGAATTTTAAATCTGTCCTCACTTCCTCGGCTAATATAAAAATATCAGCAGTTGAATCAAAACAAAAGGCAAAACTCTCTTTTTCATTTTGTATTCAGTAAGGGAGGGTTATATCCCCTGTCAGTTTTTTTTTTTTTGCCCTATGTGTTCTACTGGGGAGATTTCCCTTCACTTCTTGTTCTGTTGCCGAAAAAGTAAGTAACGGGAAATCTTTCCAAAGTGAGGGGAATCAATGGTTGTCACCAGGGTCAACAGAACTAATGTCCCCCTATAGAATATTTTCTTTTATCTGATGTGGTTATATTACTCCAAAATCAACTTTGCTTTTAAGGGTTGGTTCATTTTTCACATCATTGATCTTTAAGCTGCAAATTAAATAAGTCCATCATTATTTGTAGAGTGTCAATGTCTTCAAAACTCAGATACATAGTGGATATTGAAAAAGTGAAATCCCCGTGATTCCTTTTTTTAGAATGTATTTTTCTTGCAAAGCTCTTTGTGACCAAGGCATGGACACAAAGGGGGTAAGTTATAAGAGAGTTGATAGCTGCTCGCCCTTATACTCCACAGTGCAAACCCATATTGTATCCCACACTTTACAGTCCATTCATAAAATGCAGGCTATAGCATGTGGACTGCAGTGCCCTTTGGAGTTGTCTCTACTTAGTACAGCAGACAGAGCTTCATGATTAGTTCCATTGTCTTGACAGGTCAGGATGATGATGATGATCTCCTTTCAGCTTTTTCTTTTTTTTCCCACAGAATTTTCATTCATTTTTATTGTGCACATTGTTGTGTTTTACAAATGTGCTTCCTTTTTGTCTTAAAGCACGGATATAAAGCACAGTACGACCATACTGCAGATTTTTAAATCAGCCCCAAAGGTTTTTTTAGTGGGGGTAAATTAGCAAAAGAACAAATACTGGGTATACTGCAAAATTAAATTAAATGAGTAAATTAGTAAGTTTATATTTTGATTATCCAATTGTGCAGAAAAATCATGTTTTTGTATGTTTCCACTGCACATATTTGGGTATTCAAAGTGAATACAGATTAACCTTATTTATTAAGCTAAGTGAACATGTACTTAGCTAAATGAACAGTCTCTACAGGGACATTCAAGTGCATATTTGTTTATTTCCTACTGCAAAGAATAGGGGTTAATGGTTTCATTTTAACAACTCTAAATTTTAAAACATCTTATTTTTCTATAAAACCAGATTTTTTTTTGCAGCATTAATAAATTATTGTCACACTGAGCGGCATTTACAAAATAAGCCAAAACAAGATGTTAAAGCAGTCCTAACGTCAACTTCTCCACCCCCAGTCAAAATGTAACCTTTCTCCTGAGGTGGGAACCCATATAATCTATCTAGTTGCTGCCTCCTAAGTATGGTTAAGAGGGTTCTGCCTTTCAGGGGAGGCACTGGTTGGCTGCTCAGGCAGTGTGAGCCAATAAATACCCTTTTCTAAGGAAAAACAATCTGCACTGCTGAGAGGCAGACAGCAAACTGGTGGTTCCTGGGAAGCTTTTGACTTTAGGGTCACCTTAAGAACAGTTACAATTACAATAATGGCAATTTATTCATAAAACAAGCTATACTTCAGGTATCTTTAAAATAACAAGTCAAAATGAGTCATGTGACACTTGGATGAGGCTTCTATCACAGAGAACTGCATCTGGCTTCGGTGTCTTACGTGTGGGAAATGGTGGGCTTTCTTATAATAATGTTTTTTATGTTAAGTAACATTTAACTTTCCAAACACTGTTAAAATTAAAAAAAAAAAAATGTTCCCTTTTATCTCAATACTGCCTATTTTGTTACTAAATCCTTTAGGCACTTGCTGAATGGTGCTTTCCTCCTTGTTTATTTATCTGTAGATTGAGGAACACTGAAAAACTGCAACATTAACACTTACCATAAAGTATGTATTTAGCCAGGTATTGCTTATTGTGAACCCCCCGGCTGCTGTACTTGCTTTCATATAAAAACTCAGATATAACACCATATTAACATTTTGAAAGTGTGTAGGTAGAATGAAGTTTTGCCCTTGGCCTACTGTAGATTTTATTTTACAACTTTTAACTTTCTAAAGGTTCAGCTATCTTATAAATATTTTACACTCTTGACCCACATCAAAGTGACATTATAGACTTCCTACAATTGATGCTGTTCTACCTGCATGACTTATATTATACTATATTCACAGCTCCTTGATCCTTATCCTTGCTCCAGTCACATCACACTACCATATCAAGTACTGTGTAAGGAAGATAATGCTATAAAAGAATCACAATATTACATTTGTAAAAAAGTAATCATTGAGTATATAAAATAGTATTCTACCTCTGAAATAGAGACATACTAATAATAAATGGCTATCTTTCATATCAAAATGTATTGGCCCTTTCAACTTCCCTAGTAAAGGGAATTTGTTTGCATCTTGAAAATATATTATCATTTTTATCACCACATATAAAAGAGTAATAATGGTTATAACAGTAGCTAAACTTCAAAATGGGCAGCTGGTTTACTTGCCCTGGTCAAGAGAAAACCTATGCAAGATTTTCCATATGCCCTTGTACAAGTCTGTAGTACCATAGGGACTGTAGAGTAAGGCACACATGTAACCTGTTGTAGATCCTCTAATTGGCCTCTAGATGCCCCCTTAAAACTTGATATTCCACTTAGGGGCCACTTAAGTTAAGTGCCAGCCCTGTCCCAGCTAGGATTGGGGGACCCTGGTGCGCTTATTTTAGAATGGTGAAAAGCTGGCTGGGAGATTAGTTGCCACTATAAGAGCAGATACTATATTTCCCTGTGGGTGCAACAGCACGGACTGGCATGTAGCCCATATGGTGTACCTTAGGGGGGAAGATGGAGGAACCTTGAGAACCTGTAGATATTGGAATTACTCACATCCCTCAAGAAGGTATGCTGGACTTTGGGATGCCCCTAATGTAGGTATGAACTTCTCAAATTATCTCTGCTCTCTGAACTTTGGTTAATTTATCGTACAGGGGGACCTTACTTACCAAAAGATTCTTATGTGGGATTGTCAATTATAATGTATTGCAGCTTACCAGTCCTTAGATGGTTGCATTCGTTTTTGTTTGGTATATTTTCCCTAATGTTCATTTAGTAATTATAGGTAAAAAATATTGTACTGTGTCTATGGAGGAGCAGTGTTGTCACACTAGGACAGGACTACATAACACCTCCCTTTCCCTCTATAACATTAGGAAGTGTTCTAGTGTTCTGTAGTCCACAGAGGTGAATTGGGCAGGTCTGATAACATTGCTTGAGATTTGCACAGGAAGTTACAAGCTCACTGGGTTTATGACAGGGTTAACATTTTTTTTTTTTTGCTTATACAATAATATATCCAATAATAAGCTATAACAAAACACTTTCAATACAATATATACCCAACCACAAAGGAAGCAAGTAGAAGGGTTTAAATACACTTTAAGCCTATAAACTAATAGAATTGAAAAAATACATTTAACAATTCCACATCACAATAGAGTAATTTATTGGTAGGGTGACTGAGTGATCAATGTATAACCTCTTAAATATATTGATTCTCCTTTTATTTCAATGTTGTATCCATAAAATACACTTTTTTATGTGCAGAGAAAAAAAATGCAACAGCAGATCATAAGAGAGAGAGAAAGAGATCTATGTAAATAGATCTATTTGAATGATTGCATCCAGCATCATAAAATCCTCTTATGTTTAGCTGCTTTGATGCTAAGCCTTATAGGAGAAAAAAAACTCAAGAACAAAATACATACTCAGGTTCTGTAAGAGGTGTTGTTTCATTTGGTTCATTTACTGGGCTCCCATCATGATTAGCAATTATTTCATCCTCACTTCTCATCTCTACTATTGGCTGTTTTGATCCAGCTTTCCTACAAGATATCAAACACTCTTGAAATAATGTGTTGACCACAGTTTTATTATTCTGGAAATTTGTATTTAACGTATTGCACAAGAATGTATATTAAAGAAAATTCACGGAGGACCTGTGTCGAAGGGCTTTTGTTCTTGCCAGAACTACTTCTCACCCCATACAAGTCAAGGGGATTCCAAAATCATCTTGAATCGGGTTGAGGGAGGTCAACTGCAGGTCAAATGCAGCTGTAAATGAACTGGGAAATATACACCAATTGCAAGTCAGTTGGCTGAATTTGCCTATTGAGATATGCCCAAAGCCCATCAAAACAGACCCTTAGAATGTAAAATAGACTATACTAAAAGATTATTTTTTTATACTAAAAAAAGATGGCAACATGGCTACTGTACTTTTCCTATTATCACATATTTGCAAAATCAACTTTGTATTGGCCAGATGACTATTTAGAGCAACACTGCCAAATATGTTTACTTATTACACGTGCATTACCATTGCCTTTGCTCTTGCCTTTAGCACATGAGAACATAATCTTATAAGCCAAAGGATTATGCAATGGATCAGCATTATGTGCTTTAGCAGCACATATAAAGCATATTTGTAACATGATGGATCATTTAAGGAATAGGAGTATTTTATCTTCCAAGGAGGTCTAGGGCCTAGCTGTGAGTTCATTTTGCGCACTATATAATATACTATACTATATATATATATATATATATATATATATATATATATTCTACTACTTTATGTTTACAGATGCACAGTTCAACATTCTTCTTCTTTTAAAATCATGTCATTGGCCAATACCCCATATGATGGTTGGTCACAGGAAAAAAAAACTGCTTCAGATGTTCTGCTTACTTATCTCTCTTCCCCCAACTTGCTGATCATACAATTACAGAGCAACAGCTTGATAAGGGCTTTTGTTGCATCAGAACTGCATCTCTCTCCAAACTAGTCAATGGGAATGCAAAAGTAGCTAGAAGCAGCCTGATATAGCTAAAAAGAGGACAAGTACTGATCAGAAGGAGGTCAACTGCAGGCCATAAGCACCTGTCAAAGAATTGCAAATAATCCAAGAAGCAAACTGATCTAAAATGTAAGCCTAATGCATCTTTAAAACAACTGAAGTTTCCCTTTGACCAAAACCCATTGAAACAGGTCTTTACAGTGTTAAAAAGAGCCAAAATTTGCCCTAACTGACCCTTGATCTCCCAGTCTGAGTGTTCTTATACAGGAGGTCACCAGAACTAGTGTCCCCATTGGAAAATGTACACTCTGTTAGTGACCAGAAGACAACCCAAAATATGGAATTTTATTTTACTTTCATTTTTGATGATAATAATAAACAGGACAAATACAACAACAAAAAGTTCTGCCTATATACTATAAGCATAGCCTCATACTCTTCTACATTTATGTCAGGGGAGAGTAGAATATACTGAATTTAAAAGTATGGAAGTAATGTTTCAGAGATAAGGATGTACTACTAGCAGTAAAGTTTGAGGTATTATGATGTAAATGCCATTGTGACTATTTGATTCATATAATGAGAACATAAGGCTTGAAGCATAAGACTTGAAGAAAAACTTGGGCTAAAGAAAAACCAAATCTATTTGGATCAGAGGTATGCATTTTCATCTCCAGATCTATGAATATTTCTAAACTGTGAGGCACTCAGAGCACTGTTAAATTTTCCTATATTGTAGCATGCCGTCTTTGAGAGTCTACATCTTTAGACATATTGAATGTCTACAGCTGCATGTTTAAGATCGCTTGTCATTTCCCAAGTCTCTTTTTCCACCAAAGTGTTAACAAATGAGCATAAAAAAGGAAAACAATTGCAATCCAATTAAAAAATGACAAACCTAAAAATATTAGTGAATTGAAAACCAGTAATGTCAATGAAATCCTGCCCAAATCAACTTGCTTATCAATCAGTAGCATTTTTTTAATGAATAAATAAATAAATTGCATTGTAAATTCTTACCTTTTAGAAACAATGGGGTGGCATTACAAAAACTGGAGAGTGCAAAACCTGGTGCAGCTTTTAATTTCAGCTTGTTCAATTAAGCTTTGCCAAAAAAAAAAAAACTGGAAGCTGATTCATTTTGCACTCTCCAGTTTTAGTAAATCAACCCCAATGTTGACTCTATATTTGCATTTTATTGTTCCCTTTAAATGCATAATCTGCACATCAAGGAAGAGCCAGAAGATGCATGGTGCTAGTAAGATTTGAGGAGAGATCAGATCTGGTTCACATGCTACAGGTTGGGAAAGGAGCGGTGGCCTCATCACAGTGCCCTTTCTTTAAGAGCAAAGTTTCAACTGCGACAACCATGATTTTCTACACCCTTGCATGTTAACTAGAAAAAGAATTATCCTAAACTTTACACTTCAAGATCCTTAAACTTACACACCACAATAATCTCTGCATTCTCTGCAGCATGCCAGCCTCGACAATGAATTGCATATGCTCTATATACATAATATTAAGTGCTTCTTTCATTGCAACACAAAGCTCTCACATTGTTCACCTTGACTATTTAGGGAACTATTAAAATAGGCTAACCATTTACAAAACTGCAAAGTGAAAGTCTTCTGTCTGTAATATACTTCTAAATAAAGTTCTAACATTCTAACAACAATGGAATGTGGAACAAAGGAAGAATATGAATCACATATGCTAGCAGCCAAGACCTCTTGAGAAGGAAGAACACTTTGAGTTATTTCAATATCCGGTAAAAATGATTTATAAATAAGAAAAAAATTATATATATATATATATATATATATATATATATTGTATATCAAAGTGTTCAGTACATTTCAGTACATTGAGTGTTTTCAATTGTGCATTTCCATTCCAATGACACACTTTTCTGCTCTTCAGAATTCATCTTATTAACTTTAATACAATCTATGCTTGCTTACTTGACAGAAATATGACAGTTCAAAGACTGTGGATGTAATATCAAGTCAAGAGCAACTGTCCCAACAAAGGATTTATCACTCTGTTGAAAGTACTTGACAGCCTTCCATAAGTATGCTAATCAATATAATATATTTTTTTAAAATATGGAACATAGGAACACATTCTATTTATATATCCAGAATAAAGAAAAATAAGAGAGGAGATGTTTGTTGTTATGTAATCTTTAACTTTTTATTTATTATTTTCATTGTTCAACTTTCTGTATCCCCATTTATGAATGCAACACTTTTTAATAAAAAAATATGCACAAATACTAAAGTTACAGAACTTTACAGACAATGGAACACCAGGAGACAGTAGAAATATGTTAGGTTAGAGCAAGGATTGTTTACAGGGTAAGTGAATATTATGCTTAGTGCTTTTAAATAGCTTATACATGTTCATCATTTTAGTATGGTCATAATAAATGCAAAACGTCATCAAAAATTTCTGGTGAAAAATGACAATTCTGCTTTTGTGCTTATCCTATTATATATGTTTGTGCTGTAAGTAGTTGTCTATACATAAGGGGCAAATAAAGCTGGAGTCTATTATACTTCCTCCCACACAACAGACAGTTCCCCTCCTTCGATACAAGACTAGTGCTAATAAACCTTATTGAAAGACCTCAGACTTCAAGCCCAAATGTTTTTTTCTGTATAAGTGAAAAGCATGTAAGAATATTCCTACTTTGTTGACAACCACTTTATAAAAGTAGCCCATAAGTGCAGTGTCACATGACTCATTTGAAACCATTTCCTAAAACCATACATTTTCTAGGAAGAATACATGTTATAAATTAGTTACCCAAAGTAATAACTTTATTTATGGCCCTAAAGTAAAAGTGAAGTGATATTATTTCTGCAAAAGGACAAATGGTATAATTATTACTGAGCACCCAGTAGACCCAAATCCAAACGTTTTCTCTGGCATGCACATTTCATGAGCCTAACCCTGCTACCTGCACCTCAGTATTGGTCAGCAAGTCCACTCATCATAGCGATGGGCTAGAAGTGACACCACAAGTCAAGAGAGAAAGGGAGCAAGTTAGCCAAAGAGTTCTGGATTTGGAGCTACATAGGAAGGATGAACTAATATTTAAACACCAGGGGGTATCTGCTTGTACATGGCATTGGTGCAGCTTTAATACAAATTGCTCTACAAAGAAAACATACCTTCCATTTTTAGTCTTCCAAAGAGATCAATAAGAAAAATAACTAATAATCATCTGGAAAACTATGAATACACGTGTAAAAAAATAAATATGTACTTATTTAACTAATATAAAATAACATTTGAAGGGTATTTCACTTTTACTGAAAACATGAGATTCCCCCTTCAGCTTGGTAGTGATGTCCAGCTAAGAGTGTCCCCACTCTGGATCTCTACCGTTCGGGTGACTGAAATCCATTCTGATAGTCTTGACTCTTCTCTCATTAGGTTAGTAAAAAGCTGACATATTGTCTGCTTCACAAACCTACTAAAATAATCATTCAAATTGTTACACTATTATTATTTTAAATACAGAAGACTGTGTTTAAGCCTACAGAAAGGAATCATCACATTCTATTAGGCATAAGCAGAAAAAAAAACACATTTTTTTTCTCACAAGTATGCAGCTTTTCCTTCTTCTAATTCTTTACTTTTTCCACTGGAGCCAGTTTTTTTCCCACAAATCCGTCTGGTTATACACATAAGCAATCCACACTGTCTCATGAAGAAGCAACTGACATCCGTCACAACAAGAATTAGCAGGAGAGCAGTTACTGCCAAACCGATGACTGCTCCAATTCCAAGGCCGTTGAAAAGAGTATCTTTAAGAAAAAAAAAACATATATTTTACAAAACAGAAATTGCTTGCAATTCTATCTTAATCATGAACATATTTATGTTTTCTTGCAACTATATTTTGCACTAATTATATACATTTTTAGAAAGGTTGTACCTAGAGTGAACACAAAATCTAATCTAAGGAATCAATATTTTTTTACCTGTGTATTGCTGTATTTTAGTGTTCTCTTTAAGCCCTCATACACACAGGCGTTTTATAACGCCACGTTTTTGGGCGTTTTTTACAGCTCTCCATGTTATTCAATAGCCCTCTAAAAACACTGGTGTTTTTGAGCAGTAGAGGGCGTCGGCGTTAGTGAGCTGTAACTAGAACGCGGGACCAGTGCTTTCCAAATCTGCAGCGTCATGGCGTTTTTGACGCCGAACAGGCAAAACGCTCAACAACATGGCTTAATGTTGTATACACAGCGTTAAGCCTCGTCAGGCGTTCTATTCAAAATCAACGGTTCCCTATGATTTGAATAGAAGTGGCACCAGAAGTCGGATCACGATAATCCGACTTGCGGCGCCACTTGTGTGCTAGGGATCTTAAAGGGGAACCCCTGCAAAAAAATTGCGTGGGGTTCCCCTCCAAGAGCCTACCAGGCTCTTCGATCTGGCATGGATTTTAAGAGGAACCCCCACGTCAAAAAAAGGCATAGGGTCCCCCCAAAATCCATACCAGACACTTATCTGAGCACGCAGCCTGGCAGGCCAGGAAAGGGGGTGGGGATGAGCGAGCGTCCCCCTCCTGGACCGTACCAGGCCACATGCCCTCAACATGGGGTTTATGGGTGCTTTGGGGGAGGGGGGGTGCTCTGCGCCCCCCACCCCAAAGCACCTTGTCCCCATGTTGATGGGGATAAGAGCCTCTTCCCAACAACCCAGGTTGTTGGTTGTCGGCATCTGCGGGTGGGGCTTATACGAAACTGGAAGCCCCCTTTAATAAGGGGCCCCCAGATGCCGGCCCCCCCCACCCTATGTAAATGAGTATGGGGTACATCGTACCCATACCCATTTATCTGGAAAAAAGTGTACAAAAAACACACTACACAGTTTTTTTTAAATATTTTATTAAATCATCTCCGGCAGCTCCTCCCCTCTCTTCTTTCTTCAGCTCTTTTTCGGGGTCTTCTGTCTTCTGAGGGGTCTTCTGAGGTATCTTCTGCTTTTTTGTCGCTGTCTCCTCAGCTAGCTTCTCCAGCTTCTTCTTCTCTTCTGGAGATGTTGACTCGTTGCTCTCTTACACTGCGCAGTTACCTCATATTGGCATGGGGCGGGGCCACATGCTGACGTCATCCTGAGCCCCGTCCTCATGACGTCACATCCGGGGCTGTAATGTGATGGGCCGCCTATATGTACTATAGGCGGTACATACGGGGGAACAAATGACAGCCTGAGACTACATGATCAATGCCAATGTTATGCAAGTGAAAAACACAAGGTGCAGGTAGGAATGTTTACCATGTCTTTAATGATTCATAATGAATAGAGACTACTGGATCTAGGGGCACATTTTTACAATTTTTGCTTGCCTATTTGCAACCATTAGATACACATTGATAGTTTAAGGTAACATGGGTAAAGTAGGACTGACTATTTTAGTAAGCTGAATTACAATAAATGTGCTGCTCCAGTTTGCACACACCATCTCATTTTGCATTCACTCTGTCATCACCTCCTTTCACTCTACTATCATCATTCAGATTCCGTTCATTTACACCTACATAAAGTGTCATCAGTTTTCAAATTCCAGCTAACCCCTTGATCTGTTAAATGTCAAAACGAACTGAATATTTTATAGTAACACTACTGTAGCCAGGTGCCTGCTGGCTTGTGAAGTCACTGCTTGCCCCCCAACCCCTCTCCCCATCACCACCACTGTAAACATTGGGAGAATGGCATAGCTGTGGGTTGAGTGAGTGCTCGCTCTCCCCATGTCCCGCTGTGCAAAGAGTGTGAGAGGAGCACTGGGCAATGTGTTCTTCAACCACCTCTCTCCCCTCACTTCCCTGCTGCCACTAAACTACACTGTGACAGTGCAGCTATGTGAGAAATCCCCACTGACTCCGTGACTCCTGCTTCCCCACTCCCTTCCGGCATTGGCAGATCAGATCAGCATTACATAATTCTCATTTGTGGCTTTACTCTGCAATGTTCTGTGCTTCTCTATCTGATATACTGCTGATTGTGTATATTAATAGAACATGCAAACTTTGGGAACTTTTTAGTTTTCAAATGTGAAGAACAATGCAATGTATTTTTAATGCTTGCATGTATAGCCTATTAAGTATGCCACTAAGTGGCATACATTTTAAGAAAACTGGGCTTCTGCCATAATCTGAAAATGTAACCTTAAATTATTATCTGTGTGCAGTTGTATTTATGAAAGATTGATATTTTCTTTTTTACTTATGCCAGATCGTTATTTACCAAAATACTTAGTATTATGGTAAAGTGTCAGAGGTCAGAGACCAGTGGCCGTGTGTCAGTTGCTGCTTTGTCACAAACATTCTACCAACTGTGGGCTTCATGACAGTCCTGCATCTGTCTGCACTCCTCATTACTATAGATCTGTTATATGACACTGTTATGCACAAGAATAGGATTGATGAGAGAATGTTTATTGAGCTTAGTAAATAAGTGGAAGCTGTGTTCAATTTAATCATCCAATCATGTTCTAGCAAATATATATATATATATATATATATATATACAGTATCTCAAAAAAGTGAGTACATCCCTCACATTTTTGTAAATATTTTATTATATATTTTCATGTGAAAACACTGAAGAAATGGCACTTTTCTACAATGTAAAGTAGTGAGTGTACAGCTTGTATAACATTGTATATTTGCTGTCCCTTCAAAATAACTCGACACACAGCCATTAATGTCTAAACTGCAACAACAAAAGTGAGTACACCCATGTCAGAATTAGGCCCATTTATCCATTTTCCCTCCCCAGTGCCATGTGACTCGTTAGTGTTACAAGGTCTCAGGTGTGAATGGGAAGCAGGTGTGTTAAATTTGGTGTTATCACTCTGTCTCTCTCATACTGGTCACTAGAAGTTCACATGGCACCTCATGGCAAAGAACTCTCTGAGTATCTGAAAAAAATAATTGTTGCTCTACATAAAGATGGCCTAGGCTATAAGAAGATTGCCAAGACCCTGAAAATGAGCTGCAGTATGGTGGCCAAGACCATACAGTGGTTTAACAGGATGGGTTCTACTCAGAACAGCCCTCGCCATGGTCACCAAAGAAGTTGAGTGCATATGCTCAGCGTCATATCCAGAAGTTGTCTTTGGGAAATAGACAAATAAGTGCTGCCAGCATTGCTGCAGAGGTTGAAGGGGTGGAGGGTCAGCCTGTCAGTGCTGAGACCATACGCCGCACACTGCATCAAATTGGTCTGAATGGCTGCCTTCCCAGAAGGAGGCCTCTTCTAAAGATGATGCACAAGAAAGCCCACAGTTTGCTGAAGACAAGCAACCTAACAACATGGATTACTGGAACCATGTCCTGTGGCCTGATGAGACCAAGATAAACTTATTTGGTTCAGATGGTGTCAAGAGTGTGTGGTGGCAACCAAGTAAGGAGTACAAAGACAAGTATGTCTTCTCTACAGTCAAGCATGTAGTGTGGTGGGAGTGTCATGGTCTTGGGCTGCATGAGTGCTACTGGCACTGGGAAGCTACAGTTCATTGAGGGAACCATGAATGCCAACATGTACTGTGACATACTGAAGCAGAGCATGATCCCCTCCCTCCGAAGATTGGGCTGCAGGGCTGTATTTCAACATAATGACCCCAAACACATCTCCAAGATTACCACTGCCTTGCTAAAGAAGCTGAGGATAAAGGCGATGGACTGGCCAATCATGTCTCCAGACCTAAATCCTACTGAGTAACTGTGGGGCATCCTTAAATGGAAGGTGGAGGATCGCAAGGTCTCTAACTTCCACCAGCTCCATGATGTTGTCATGGAGGAGTGGAAGAGGACTCCAGTGGCAACCTGTGAAGCTCTGGGGAACTGCATGCCCAAGAGGGTTAAGGCAGTGCTGGAAAATAATGGTGGCCACACAAAATATTGACACTTTGGGCTCAATTTGGACATTTTCACTTAGGGGTATACTCACTTTTGTTGCCAGCAGTTTAGACATTAATGGCTGTGTGTTGGGCTATTTTGAGGGGACAGCAAATTGACATGGTTATACAAGCTGCACACTAATTACTTTACATTGTAACAAAGTGTCATTTCTTCAGTGTAAACACATGAAAAGATATAATAAAATATTTACAAAAATGTGAGGGGTGTACTCACTTTATATATATATATTGTAAAGTATTGGGTATTCGTGTGTAAACAGGCTCATATAATTTAATTTGTAAAGTGAACATCCACTCTGCTATGTAATGGATGTTAAATAAAGTAGAAGATATAAATATACTATAAGTAACATTGGAAAAATCATCATTTAAAGTGTGTCTAAAGCAGGCATCCTCAAACTACGGTCCTCCAGCTGTTGCGGAACAACACATCCCATGAGGCATTGTAAAACTCTGACATTCACAGAAATAACTAGGCATAATGGGAATTGTAGTTCCTGAACAACTGGAGGGCCATAGTTTGAGGACCCCTGGTCTAAAGCCATTTTTTTAGTTTTGAAAGGAGTGGAAAAGAGTTACAGTATATCTCCTGCCAGGCTTTAATTATTGTCTTTGATTGTCATCGTTATTTTGGAGAGATTACCCCTACCTTCCTGTTGCATCAACAGCATAGGAAGTGAAGGGGATCTCCCCAAAGGGAGGCAAATGGTAAAAAACAAACCTGACAGGAGTTTTATAAAAATCTAAAGTCAAAATGTTCTTCTTTTGGTAGAAAGTGGGAAGGTTTTTTTATTGGCATCTGTGTCTTATTAGGGAGCATTCGCTGTCATTTCCTTTCCTGTAGATTATTCATGTTTTGGTGGGTTTTTGGACACTCACTTTCATCTCCCATGAAAGGACAATTAGAGAGAATGAATCTCCTTAATAAACCCTGACAGTATCTGACAGTGGTTCATTACCCCTCACCACTTTATTACTACTTAACCACTTCAGCCCTGGAAGGATTTCCCACTTTAGAACCAGAGCACTTTTTGCGATTCAGCACTGCGTTGCTTTAACTGACAATTGCACGATCGTGCGACGTTGTACCCAAACAAAATTTTTGTCCTTTTTTCCCCCACAAATAGAGCTTTCTTTTGGTGGTATTTGATCACCTCTGCGTAATTTCTGATCACTGCTATAAACAAAAGAAGAGTAACAATTTTGCAAAAAAAAAAAATAATTTCTTTTTGCTAAAATACAAATCAAAAAAAATATATATAAAAAAACACTTTTTTTCCATTGGTTTTGGCCGATTTATATTCTTTTTTTTTTTTTTCCAACAATGCTTTATTGAATATAAAAAGGACATTACAAATATCCATAGCATAATGTACGTCACAGTGCTATAACATAACAGGTAGTGAAAAATGGAACATACATTGACCTTATCCAATGCGGTATAACCCTTTGGTGGTGTTTGCAGTGGGTTGATTGTTGTGTGGTTGGTTTATTGGGGTTCTGTTTTAGATTTGTTGTTTAAATGAGCAAGCACTGATGCCCTCGCGTCCATCGCGAGGCGGTGGGGGGAGGGTTGGGGATGATGGGCGGTTGGTTGAGGTGTCATGGGCGGGGGGGAGGGGGTAGAAGGATAGAGCGATCCCTGGATATTCGTTAATGAAGTTGTGTGGAGAGGGGCGCGTGTGTAAGGGCGGGGGATTTGGGGGTGTGTGTGACGGAGGGGGCCTTCATTTGGGACCATAAGGCCAAACGGGTCTGTGTTGTCTGATAGATCAGGGGAGGTAAGCGGACGTTGGGTAGAGGAGCTTGGCGTGAGGTTGGGTCTGGTGTGATACTTAAGGGGTGTTTAAAGACTGTTTGTATGTGTCCGATGATTGAAAATGTATCCAATAAGCCCATCTTTTTATGAATAGGTGTGGGGAGTTTCGGGTGATAGCAATGAGTTCCTCCATTTCTGCAATTTTATCGATTTGTTTGAACCAGTCTGACAGGGTAGGGTTTTGGAGGTGCCCCAGAATCTAGGGATACACAATTTGGCAGCATTGACCATAGCCATCGCTAGGGATTTGTGATAGGAGGGGTTCGCTTCCTCTTGATGATGCAGGAGGTATTGTCCGGGAGTAAAGTTTAAATTGTGTGTGGTCGTGGTGCGGACCAAGTCGTGTACCTGGTGCCAGAATGATTGAATCGCAGGGCATTCCCACCATATGTGGAGAAGAGAGCCCTCGGATTGAGAGCATCTCCAGCACCTGTCCGAGAGTTTTTTGTTGTATTTGTGTAATATTGTGGGGGTGTGGTACCATCGCGAAACGAGTTTGTAATTGTTCTCCTGAATGGAGACGTTCAGGGACCCCTTATGGACTTGGTGAAAAATGGCGATTTATATTCTTACCCATATTTTTGGTAAAAAAAAAATCGCAATCGACGTTTATTGATTGGTTTGCACAAAAGTTGCCGCGTTTACGGATGATGAGAATTAATTTCTGGGGTTTTTATTTATTTTTCTATTTTTTACTAGCAATGGCGGCAATCTGTGATTTTTAGCAGTACTGTGATATTGCAGCGGACATGTCAGACCATTTTGACACTTTTTTGGGACCATTGACATTTATACAGCGATCAGTGCTGATTACTGTGTAAATGCCATTGGCAGTGAAGGGGGTTAACCTGGAGGTGGCGCTTTAAGGGTTAACTGTGTTCCCTGGGCATGTTCTAACTGTATGTGGGCAGGCCTGGCTGGGGGAAGGGAGTGATCATGGTTTCCATATAGAAGAAATCTGTGACCACAGCCCTTCCCCCTCTAACAGAACGGAGATCCGTGTTTACTTACACATACCTCCGTTCTTTCACTGCGGTGGGGGGCATCGCAGGTAGCTGGCGGTGATCGAGTCCACCCTACCCGCTCTCTGCCCCCCCAACACAGTGAGCACACGAGTGTGCCCCCGGCAGTGCGCGCTCACAGTGAGAGATATCGCAGCCGCCATCATATGACGGTGGTTTGCGATATCGAGCCACACTGTCGCCGTCAGCCTGCGGTCGGCAAGTGGTTAAATGGTCAAGTTCTTGCAAAAACCTTATGGTGGCTAGTTCTCTTTAGGTTCAAAAATTAGGAAACAGACAAATATCCATAGTTACCCTAGTTAAACTTCTAACATGTTTGGCAAATACACACTGAAAATTACTTATAGGCAGGAAATAGTGGAGGATGTATTCTTTAAGCACTGCTTGATATTGCATTTTGTTTTCCTGCTTCTATGAATTCCAAAATCTCATCTACTATGAGTCAGTGACATGAAGGAGAAAGGAGAAATTACTTTACAGTTTAGATTATTGGCAGAAGATAAGACATGAATGTATTCCATTGAGCTTCTACGATATGGAATGAAATCAATGAAAAATAGCTTAGATGCAGCTTTCTTTAATGACCTCAGATGATGAACAGTATGAAACATTTCCTATAGGTTGATTATATACCTTTTAATCACAGAATTTAAAATCTATTAAGCTAGCAGCAATCAAGGGGAGCACAGCAGGTATTTGGTGCCAAAATCTCTGTTAAGTCATTAAATTAACTCAATAAGACTCATTAATTAGGAACATCAAAATGCAGGAATCCTGCTGTGATGAAAAAAGAAATGAATATCACTACTGTTTGTATTTGTGTAAAGTTCTCATCAATGGTGCAAACATGCTACACGGGTAAACTCATTTGCTTTAAAGTGAAAATATTTAAAGCCTATCTCTAGGCAAAGATGTCCAGGGTTATGCCTAGAGTTCAGCTTTAAGTAAAAAATGCAAATACATGGCAGGCACCACAAAAACAGCACCTAATATAAAAAAACAGGTTACATTGCACAAACCTAATACCTAAACAGATTGACCTGCTATGCACAATCTCTACTATGGTGTCTAACAAAAGCATATCTAAAATCAAACCTTTTTTCAGTTTGGGATACAGTAAAAAAAAAACCCTCTCAGGGAGTTGTATCATCTCTATGTATTCCAGTGATTATTGACACCAGGACAGAAAGTGATAGTAAGTAGAGATGAGCGAACTTCTAGAAGTCCGGGTTCTGCTGGCTCGGCCGAACTTCGGGACAAAGTCCGGGTTCGGGTCCGGACAGAACCCGAACTTTGTCCTGGACCCCGAACCCCATTGAAATCAATGGGGACATGGACTTTTAGGCACAAAAATGGCTGTAAAATAGTCCT
>BLSH010535609.1:271052-289653 GCA_018402905.1 Glandirana rugosa
CATTACGTCCTACTCTAGACGTTAGACAGGCTCTCAGGCTAGTGTAGGGAGAGGATGCTGCCGGTGCTGTGAGGGACAGATTGCAGATATTAATAACATCTCATACTGCATTACAGAACAATCTGTTTCTGGACTAGGTAGAGATTACTACTACTGCTTTGAGGGACAGATTGCAGATCTCATCCTGCATTACAGAACGATCTGATTCTGGACTAGGTAGAATCTACTGCTTTGAGGGACAGATTGCAGATCTCATCCTGCATTACAGAATGATCTGTTTCTGGACTAGGTAGAGTCTACTGCTTTGAGGGACAGATTATTGTTCTAAAATCATCACCTACTCCTATAGGGTCAGGTTCCTGCTGTTGCTGTAAGGGACAGATTATTGTTCTAAAATCATCACCTACTCCTATAGGGTCAGGTTCCTGCTGTTGCTGTTAGGGACAGATTATTGTTCTAAAATCATCGCCTACTCCTATAGGGTCAGGTTCCTGCTGTTGCTGTAAGGGACAGATTATTGTTCTAAAATCATCGTCTACTCCTAAAGGGTCAGGTTCCTGCTGATGCTGTAAGGGACAGATTATTGTTCTATAATCATCTTCTAGTTCTAAAGCGAGAGGTTCCTGCTGGTGCTATAAGGGACAGATTATTGTTCTAAAATCATCGCCTACTGCTATAGGGTCAGGTTCCTGCTGTTGATTTAAGGGACAGATTATTGTTCTAAAATCATTGCCTACTCCTATAGGGTCAGGTTCCTGTTGTTGCTGTAAGGGACAGATTATTGTTCCAAAATCATCACCTATTCCTATAGGGTCAGATTCCTGCTGTTGCTGTTAGGGACAGATTATTGTTCTAAAATCATCGCCTACTCCTATAGGGTCAGGTTCCTGCTGTTGCTGTAAGGGACAGATTATTGTTCTAAAATCATCGCCTGCTCCTATAGGGTCAGGTTCCTGCTGATGCTGTAAGGGACAGATTGTTGTTCTATAATCATCTCCCAGTTCTAAAGGGAGAGGTTCCTGCTGGTGCTGTAAGGGATAGATTATTGTTCTAAAATCATTGCCTACTCCTATAGGGTCAGGTTCCTGCTGTTGCTGTAAGGGACAGATTATTGTTCTAAAATCATTACCTACTCCTATAGGGTCAGGTCCCTGCTGTTGCTTTAAGGGAAAGATTATTGTTCTAAAATCATCGCCTACTCTTATAGGGTCAGGTTCCTGCTGTTGCTGTGAGGGACAGATTATTGTTCTATAATCATATCCTAGTTCTAAAGGGAGAGGTTCCTGCTGTTGCTGTAAGGGACAGATTATTGTTCTAAAATCATCTCCTAGTTCTAAAGGGAGAGGTTCCTGCGGTTGCTGTAAGGGACAGATTATTGTTCTAAAATACATCTCCTAGTTCTACAGGGAGAGGTTCCTGCTGGTGCTGTAAGGGACAGATTATTGTTCTAAAATCATCTCCTAGTTCTAAAGGGAGAGATTTCTGCTGTTGCTGTAAGGGACAGATTATTGTTCTAAAATCATTGCCTATTCCTAAAGGGTCAGGTTCCTGCTGTTGCTGTAAGGGACAGATTATTGTTCTAAAATCATCACCTACTCCTAAAGGGTCAGGTTCCTGCTGTTGCTGTAAGGGACAGATTATTGTTCTAAAATCATCGCCTACTCCTATAGGGTCAGGTTCCTGCTGGTGCTGTAAGGACAGATTATTGTTCTATAATCATCTCCTAGTTCTAAAGGGAGATGTTCCTGCTGGTGCTGTAAGGGACAGATTATTGTTCTATAATCATCTCCTAGTTCTAAAGGGAGAGGTTCCTGCTGTTGCTGTAAGGGACAGATTATTTTTCTAAAACATCGCCTAATCCTATATGGTCAGGTTCCTACTGGTGCTGTAAGGGACAGATTATTGTTATATAATCATCTCCTAGTTCTAAAGGGAGAGGTTCCTGCTGGTGCTGTAAGGGACAGATTATCGTTCTAAAATCATCTACTAGTTCTAAAGGGAGAGGTTCTTGCTGTAGCTGTAAGGGACAGATTATTGTTCTAAAATTCATTTTTTTTGTATTAATAACTACTTAAATAGTGCTATATAGTACATTTGCGGGCAGAATGAGGAGAGTGTCAAATAAGGGACGTGGTCGTGGTGCTGCTGGTGCTGCTGGTGTTGGTGGTGTTGGTGAAGCTCTTGTTGGAAGGAGAGGACGTGGTCGATCTGTGCCAGCTACACACACAGGTGAAACACCTTCCTCAGGTAGCCGACAGAACCTTCAACGTTATATGGTAAGCCCGAATGCCGCTCAACGAATGGTGAGGCCAGAAGAAGTACAGGCAATAGTAGATTGGGTGGCTGACAATGCCTCCCGTTCCTTCACATTGTTTCCCTCCCAGTCCCTTGATGAAAGCTCAGAGTTGGCACCTGAACCCCATGGCCATCTGTCTTTCACCTCAGCCCCTTGTAAATTAGCCAAGCAGTCTGGGCCCCAAGTCATGCAACAGACTCTTATGCTTTTTGATGACTCTCCTGATGTGCTTTCCTTGGGCCATCTACATAGCCCTGCCCCAGAAGTGGAAGACATTGAGTGCACCGATGCCCAACCACTTCTGTTGCAGGATGAGGACATGGAAACACCACGGCAGCACGTCTCTGATGACAAAACACAGGTGCCAACTGCTGCAGCTTTCCTCAGTGTGAAGACTGACAAGGAGGGCAGTGGTGAAGGGTGGGGGGAAGATGATGTGGACGAGGATGATGAGGTCCTAGACCCCACATGGAATGTGAGTCATGCGAGTGACGTGTGCAGTTTGGAGGAAGAGGTGGTGGTCGCACAGAGGCACCAGCACAGCAAAAGAGGAAGCAGGTTGCAAAAGCGGAGGGAGCGTCCCCTAGACAGTATGCCTGCTACTACCCACCGCACCCAGGGACCTAGCACACCAAAGGCAGCTCAAAGGTGTTACCCCTCGTGGCAGTTCTTCAGACAATGTGCTGACGAGTGGTTTGCACGCTGTGCAATGATAGCCTGTGGCGAGGCCTAAATGTTCTAAACCTGAGCACAACCTGCATGATCAGGCATCTAAATTCTAGGCACAAGCTGCATTGGAATAATTACCTCAAAATCCAAGAAAGGTCTTGGCCTCCTCCTGCTTCCTCTTCTGCTGCTGCCTCGGCCTCTTCCTCCACCTCTACAGTGCCAGTGTCACCTGCCACCCAGCAAACAGAGCATGTGACAGCAACGCCACCATGTCCGCCACCGTCTCCAAGCATTTCCACATTGTCCCATGGAAGCTTACAGCTCTCCATCTCCCAAACACTGGAGAGAAAGAGGAAGTACCCCCCTGCCCACCATCGATCCCTGGCCCTGAATGCCAGCATTTCCAAATTCCTGGCCTTTGAAATGCTGTCATTCCGTCTGGTGGACACGGACAGTTTTAAAAACCTGATGGTGGTGGCTGTCCCACAGTATGTGGTTCCCAGCCGCCACTACTTTTCCAGGCGAGCCATCCCTTCCCTGCACAAACAAGTCGGGGACAAGATCAAGTGTGCACTGTGCAACGCCATCTGTGGCAAGGTCCACATTACCACTGATATATGGACCAGTAAGCACGGGCAGGGATGCTATATCTCACTAACTGCACACTGGGCAAATGTAGTGGCGGGTAGGCCTGAGGCAGCTAGCCATTTGGCGCATGTCCTTTCTCTTTGCCTCCTGTTGCCTCCTCCTCCTCCTCTACCACCTCCTCATCTGCTCAGCCTAACACCTTCACCATCAACTTCAGCACATCCAGGGGAAAATGACAGCAGGCTGTTTTAAAACTGATATGTTTGGGGATAAACCCCACACTGCGCAGGAGCTGTGGATGGGCATTGAACAACAGACCGATGAGTGGTTGTTGCCACTGAGCCTCAAGCCCGGCCTGGTGGTGTGCAATAATGGGTGAAATCTCGTAGCTGCTCTGGGCCTAGCCGGTTTGATGCACATCCCTTGCCTGGTGCATGTGCTGAATTTAGTGGTACAGAAATTTCTAAAAAACTACCTGGATATGTCAGAGCTGCTGCAGAAAGTGCGTGCCGTCTGTGCGCACTTTCGAAGTTCTCACCCTGCTGCTGCTTGCCTGTCTGCGCTGCAGCAGAACTTTGGCCTTCCCGCTCACCGCCTCCTATGCGATGTGCCCACAAGGTGGAACCCCACCTTGCACATGCTGGAGAGACTTTGCGAGCAGCAGCAGGCAATAGTGGAGTTTCAGCTGCAGCACACACGGGTCAGTCGCTCTGCGGAACAGCCCCACTTCACAACCAACGAGTGGGCCTCCATGCGAGACCTGTGTACCATATTGCGGTGTTTCGAGTACTCCACCAACATGGCCAGTGCCGATGACGCTGTTCTCAGCGTTACTATCCCACTTCTATGTCTCCTTGAAAAAACACTCTGGCCATGATGGAAGAGGATGTGGCACAGGAGGATGAGGAGGAGGAGGAGGAGGAGGAAGAGGGGTCATTTCCACGGTTATTAGGCCAGTCATTCACAAGTGGCTCGCAGGGTGGGTTCCTGCACCAGCATAGGCCAGGTCAAAAATATTCAAGCCAGGGCACAGTTCTGGAGGATGAGGAGGACGAGGAAGATCATGAGGAGGAGGAGGAGAAACCGCAGCAGGGTGGCACCCAATGCAGCTCGTGGGCATCACTGGAGCATGGCTGGGGGGATACGGAGGACACAGATGATATACCTCCCACAGAGGACAGCTTGTCTTTGCCTCTGGGCAGCTTGGCACTCATGGCCGACTACATGCTGCAGTGCCTGCGCAACGACAGCCGAGTTGCCCACATTGTAACTTGTTCTGATTACTGGGTGGCCACCCTGCTGGATCCCCATTACAAGGACAACGTGCCGTCCTTAATTCCCTCACTGGAGCGTGAGAGGAAGATGCGCGACTACAAGCGCACACTGGTAGATGCGCTGCTGAGGGCATTCCCAAATGACACCGGGGGCTCAGTGGAAGCACAAGGCGAAGGCAGAGGAGGAGGAGGAAGAGGCCACCAATGCAGCTGTGGCACCACCAGCACCTCAGAAGACAGGGTTAGCATGGCCGAAATGTGGCAAAGCTTTGTCAGCAGCCCGCCACAACAAACAGCACCACCAGATGATAGGCAAGCAGGCAGCATTTCAGCAAAATGGTGGAACAGTATGTATGCACACGCCTACACGTACTGACTGATGGGTCTGCCCCATTCAACTTCTGGGTCTCCAAATTGGGCACATGGCCTGAGCTTGCCCTTTATGCCTTGGAGGTGCTGGCCTTCCCTGCAGCCAGTGTATTGTCTGAACGTGTGTTTAGCATGGCAGGGGGCGTTATCACAGACAAGCGCAGCCTCCTGTCCACAACCAACGTGGACAAGCTAACTTTTATTAAAATGAACCAGGCATGGATCCCACAAGACTTGTCTGTACCTTGTGCAGAATAGACATTTAGACCAGCCTCACACAGCCATTGGTATACTTTTTTTTTGAATATGCCTCAATATTTTGGGGGCTACCCCAATTAGAAAAAAAAACAAACAAACAACAAAAAGTGTTGGTTACCTCCTCCTCCACCACTGCCACTTCCACCTACACTGCCACGGTCATGGCCTAATCAACCTCTGGGCTCCTACTCCACATCCACCCCCCTTCCAATTTTTATTTTTTTTATTTGATTTTAAGTTATTTTCCCTATCCCCATTTTTTTGTAGGGCACTTGTCCTGCTCTTACCCCCATTTTACTTCATTTTGCAGCCCTCTAGCACTTGCCAGGACTTTTTTACAGCCATTTTTGTGCTGAAAAGTTCGGGTCCCCATTCACTTCAATGGGGTTCAGGGTCCGGGCTAAAGTTCGGGTCAAGTTCGGTACCGAACCCGCCAACCCGAACATCAAGGTGTCCGCTCAACTCTACACGTGAACAGTAATACAAGGGATATGTTCAAATATGGACTCCTGTTCAGGTGACACATTGTTAAGAGGGAATTTGCCCTCACTTTGGAGATTTATTCTCATTTATTATTGGGTTTCTGGGACTGAAAGGCTCTTCAATTGGACACAAAAAGCAAAAATAAAAACACAGAGGTTTATTAATTTCTTATTAGTTCCTGTAACTAAAAAAAAATACAATTAAGTCGCTGTAATATTGCTTATATATTAAGACATAAATTATTTTCTGAATTCTAACTGAAATTGATATATATTACCAAATTGCAATCACACGCCTAATGGCAACGTTACAACTGGTCCTGGTAAGCTTGCATGTAAAATTGGCTCATTTGATACCATCCCAAGCTTAACCTCTAGGCCTATGAGCCTTGTGGTTTAAGAATTTTCAAAACCACTCATCTGTAGCCTGGATGTCTCTGTGACCCTGTGCTTCTCTTTTGTTGAGTTTTATGTTGTACACCGAATTGCAACGTGATGGGTGGCTATTCCCACCATGACACACTTCCACTCGTTTTCTGACCATATATACGTACACCATGTTTGACAGTGCCTGTAGAGATACTGTCTTGTCTTGTATTCATCTCTGTGTGGCCACTGATCTTGTTTTATTTATGCTTGACATATTTTCTCCTCAATAAAAACTTATATGGACTAATTGTAATAAAATGCATTGCTTAAACATTCCCTATACACATAATATGTAGTACTCATCTGTCACTTGAACTGATTTCCTAGCAGGTGCTACCACAGTGTTGTTTCCCCACTACTGCTGGCTTTCTGCCACAACCAGAAGCAGGTCTTGTTTGAGACACAGATTACCTACCATTGCCTAAGCAGTAATTGTCAGACTGACAATTGTAAGTTGGTATCATTGGTAATAATGAAGGGAAGTTCGGGTTCGGCAGGTTCGGGTCAATCAATGGGGACCCAAACTTTTAGGCACAAAAATGGCTGTAACAAAGTCCTGGCAAGTCCTAGAGGTCTGCAAAAGGAAGGAAAATGGGGGTAAGAGTCTGACAAGTGCCCTACAAAGAAATGGGGATAGGGAAATAACTTAAAATAATTTTTAAGCTAAAATAACATAAAAAAATAAAAAATGGAGTTGGATGTGGAGTTGGAGGTTGAGGAGGCGGTGGAAGTGGCGGTGGAGGAGGAGGAGGTAGCCAACACTGTTTTTTTTATTTTTTTTGCAAGAAATGCACCGCTGGCCGCAAATGTAGTTTTTGGAATTTTTTTTTTTTTAAACCAGCAATGTAGACATTTTTTTTTTATTTTTGTGCAAGAAATGCACCGCTGGCCACAAATGTAGTTTTTAGAATTTTTTTTTTTTTTAAACCAGCAATGTAGATGCACATTTTAATTTTGTGCAAGAAACAATAATCTGTCCCTTTAGGCAACAGCAGGAACCTCTCCCTATAGAACTAGGAGATGATTTTAGAACAATAATCTGTCCCTCTAAGCAACAGCTGGAAGAACTTTTCCCTATAGAACTTGAAGATGATTTTACAACAATATTCTGTCCCTTAAAGCAACAGCTGGAACCTTTCCTTATAGAACTTGGCGATGATTTTAGAACCATATTCTGTCCCTTAAAGCAACAGCTGGAACCTTTCCCTATAGAACTTGGAAATGATTTTAGAACAATAATCTGTCCCTCTAAGCAGTAGACTCTACCTAGTCCAAGTCAGATTGTTCTGTGCAGCAGGATGAGGTCTGAAATCTGTCCCTCAAAGCAGCAGTACTAGTAATCTCTACCTAGTCCACAATCAGATCGTTCAGTAATGCAGGGTGAGACGTTATATAATATCTGCAATCTGTCCCTCACAGAGCCAGCAGCATCCTCTCCCTAAACTAGCCTGAGAGCATATGACATGCAGCAAGGTGACTCCAGCCCCATATAGAGGCTGGGTCACATGATGCACTGGCCACTTGGCAGCTATTCAACACGTGGAATCAAATACCAGAACCCCAAACTCAAACCCAAACTTTTTTGAAAAGTCCGGGTTCGGATCCGGGTCCCGAACACCCCAAAGTTCGGTACGAACCCAAACTTTACAGTTCGGGTTCGCTCAACTCTACTTCTGGGTTATACATACATACATGAAAGTATTTAATATATGTTTGATATATTGTTGATCCTGTTAAAAATCCTCAGAGCTA
The DNA here is from genome assembly GCA_018402905.1 of Glandirana rugosa. Taxonomy (NCBI): domain Eukaryota; kingdom Metazoa; phylum Chordata; class Amphibia; order Anura; family Ranidae; genus Glandirana; species Glandirana rugosa. Next base: position 279,170 of record BLSH010535609.1, read on the forward strand.
TACCTACTCTTTGTCTGTGCGGCACACTTATCAGTTAGAACTGAACCTGAATCTTTTAGTGGATTACAGAGCAACCCCCACCCCAGGCTGTTAACCTCCCTGGCAGTATGATTATGTCAGATTTGTGGGTCTCAAAACAGTACATTGTTTTGCATAGAAATTTGGCATTTTATATTGTAGGCCTGTAATTCTTAGGAATAACTCACTTAAATCTGCCCAAACAAGAGTCTAGTAGACATCCCGGGTATGATAAAGTTTGAAACAACGAAATCCTAAATTATAATATAATAAATAACTATAAATAATTATCAAAAATAATAATATGGTGGCTTGCGCGCGCTAGCTAATGGCCGCATAAGCAAGGAGCTTGTCGCCGGACCAGAGAATACCGAATCACGGAGTGAACATCCACCAGCTAAAGAACCCATAAAGGCTATCCGAGATGTTCCACCACAACCCGGCACTCGCACAGCGCAAAAGAAAAGAGAAGCGCCGTCCACAAAAAGTTACAGACTTCTTCGTCAGGCCGGCGCCTGGCAAGGGAGGACAAGATGGCGCCGACGGCGCGGTCTCACAGAAACCAGCAGCATACACTGATCTCCCAGACGCGGATGCCGCAGAAAGTCGGGAATGGAACGAACCATCATCCCCTCCACACTCAGCTATCTCATGCCCATTATCACACAGCCCTGCCAAGGCACGGATGAGGCTAGATTCCCCACAGCAAGATGCCACAGTGAGTACTGATCCCCAGGCTTGGGGCCCTGATCTCACCGCACTCTCCCCTATAGCAACCTTCCCCACAACAGGCCAGCCAGTCATGGACACTACTATGAAAGAAATGTTAGTCTCCCTACAAACCTCGCTCATGTCCAGCTTGTCCTCCCTCATACATAAAGTCACAACCGATATCCATAACATGGGTGACAGGATCCATTATGTGGAAGACAAGATGGCTGAATGCACACATACTGTTAATGACTTAGTAGATGTTTATGAGGAACATTGAATTAAACATCGACCGCATACACAGAATCCCAAAACCACCTCATTTGGCGGACAATGTACCAAGAGATGTATTAATGAGGATCCATTTTTACTCCACGAAAGAACAGATTATAGCTAAAGCTAGATCGATCAGTAATCTCCCTCACCCATATGACAAACTGCAGATCTACTCTGACCTGTCGCAACACACATTACAGATGAGAAGACAACTGAAAACAATCACCAAGACCCTCAATAATCACAAGCTAAATTACAAATGGCGTTACCCGGCGACAATACTAGTAAACCACAACGGGTCAAAATTTGGGATCTGCTCGATGGAACATGGCCTGAAATTGCTACACTCGTGGGGGATATTGCCAGAACAACCAGACCCCTACCAAGCCTCTAGAGCCAAACAGCAGCTGGATCCCAGGGACAAACCCCACAGAGACTTCCGTACATAATGAATATCTAGTTCGCTCCATACACGGCACATCTAGAATCGTCTGGTCTGGCTATAGTCCTACCGACACTCCTAATTGAACTACACCCCTGACCTAAGCAGCGACCCGTAAAAAATCATCGCTGCAATTTCAGAACGAACCACTTGGTTCTTGCTGCATTGTTGTGTTTGTTTTTCTCTCTTTCTGTTTTTCTTAGCTTTATCTCCACAGCTAGTGCAAACAAACTCACCGAAAGTTTGCATCGCAACGAACGACGAGGATAACCCAACAGGAAAAAAACTCAAACCTGTGATACCCATTTCAACCACTGGAGGTCTCCCCTGTCTAAGAAGATACTAAACACTCAACGAACTGTGAGTAACTATAAGCTTTTACTATAACACCACCATCACCATGCCCATATCCATCCTAACCCTGAATGTAAACGGATTAAACCATCCTGCAAAACGGTCATCTCTATGGAAAACTGCACTCCTCCACAACACTGACATCGTATTAATACAGGAGACCCATTTCATCAAAGACTCCCACCCATCATGCAAACATCATCAATTCCCCCATATATTTGAAGCATCTTACACTAAGAAACAAAGGGAACTGCTAGTGGCCATCAGAGACACAGTCCAATTTCAAGCACACCAAACCATTTGCGATCCTGAGGGACGATTCTTAATCCTGTCATGTACGGTGAATTCTATACTACTGACTACTACTGACTCTAGTTTCACTGTACGCACACAATCAAAGACAAACCACCTTTATCAAAAAGGTCATCAAAAAAGCCAAAAGCCTTAATCAAGGCAACATCATCATATGCGGAGACTTCAACTCAGTCCCGAACAACAGACTGGACTCCTCTAATCACACCAGAAGACAATCAACCCTGCTGGAACATCTTCTAAACAGCAACGACCTATACGATGTGTGGAGATGCTGCCACACTTCTGAAGTGGACTACACGTACCTTTCACCTAGGCATAACACATATTCTCGCATAGATCTGTTTCTCACAGATAAGTGGACTCTGCAGAATGTTATTTCAGTTGACATACACACTGCCACCTGGTCTGACCATGCCCCAGTGACAATGCAAATTTTAGACCAAAATACCTACGCGAAACCAACGCTATGGCGAGCTAGCAATTCCATTCTTCAAAATGAAGAATTCAACAACTTAATTCAGAAACACATGCTGGAATATTTCCACACAAAATCGGATAAGGGGACAGACCCGGTGTCAGTGTGGAACGCTCACAAAGCAGTATTGAGGGGTCTGTTTATTCAACTGGGGGCTAGACAGAAAAGGAAAAAAGCATCTCTTATAACAAAAATAACGAAAGAAATCTCAGAGCTAGAAGCGGAAAATAAAACTCTCCCATCCACAAAACTACACACAAAAATCCTTTCCTTGCGTCTTGAACTGAGATCCATCCTGTTGGATGGATACAACAAGTCACAACGGAAACTAAGAGCAAAACTGTTCACTACAGGAAATAAAGCGGGGAAAACATTAGCAAACTATCTCAAAGGGAAAAGAACAAAATCCAAAATAACACTCTTACATCATCCACATACTCAGGAACAACTTAGGACACCCCAGGCAATAGCTGATGCCTTTAGTCAGTACTATAAGGACTTATACAATTTAAACAATGACGCAAATACACACCAACCAAATATATCGGAAATTCAAAACTTTCTTACCAAAATCCACCTCCCATCCTTAACACAAGATCAACTTTCAAAACTGAACGAACCGTTCACCGCTACTGAAATCAAACACATAATCAATCGCTTACCCTACACCAAATCGCCAGGTCCAGATGGATACTCTGGCGAATATTATAAACATTACATAGACATCCTCACCCCTCACCTATGCAGAGCACTTAATGCCATCGCAGAAAAGGCTACATTTCCCCACGAAATGCTAGAGGCAATTATAGTTACAATCCCAAAACCTGGCAAAGACACAACAACTCCAAACAACTTTCGCCCTATCTCACTCCTCAATATAGACTCAAAAATCTACGCAAAGCTAATAGCCAACAGGATATCAGAATACCTCCCAAGCCTCATTCACTCTGATCAATCAGGGTTCACACAAGGACGCCAGTCTGCTGATGCCACTAGGAGATTGGTCGACTTATTACACCATGCCACCTCTACTAAGACGCCTTCTCTGCTTCTCTCTCTGGATGCAGAGAAGGCGTTTGATAGAGTGCACTGGACATACTTATCCCAAGTATTACAAAAATTTGGTTTCCAAGGGAAAATACTAGGCGCAATCCTTGCACTCTACTCTTCGCCCTCAGCGAAAGTATATACATCTGAGGCACTATCGGTTCCGTTCCAAATAACTAATGGAACTAGGCAAGGGTGTCCTTTATCGCCCCTAATATTTAATCTAGCCATAGAACCTCTCGCTGAACAGATCAGAACTAACTCAAAAATCACAGGCCTTACAATAGCAGCGAAAGAGCACAAAATTAGTCTCTTTGCAGATGATGTAATACTCATACTAAGTAATCCAACATCTTCCCTACCAGAAGTCCAAAACATCTTAGAAAACTTTAGTAAAGTCTCCTATTATAAAGTAAATGAAACGAAATCCCTAATTCTAGACCTCCATCTAGACGTCACCACAAGACTATATCTTCAACAAACACTACCCTACGAATGGGCAGAAGAAATGATACCCTATCTAGGAATCCAATTAACTAGATCCCTTAAGACATTGTTTCAAGCCAACTATATCCCATTAAGACAACAACTACACGCCAATCTTATCAACCTGGCTAAATACGAACTGTCCTGGATGGGCAGATTGGCAGCCTTCAAAATGCTACACTTACCTCAACTCCTATATCTTTTTAGACCACTCCAAATCCCTATCCCACGAACATACTTTAGATCCTTACAATCCCTCCTATCATCATATATTTGGACTGGAAAGAAACCTAGAAGAACTCACAAAATACTGATTAAAAATAGACTCTCGGGGAGCGGGATATGTAGACATTCATGATTACTACTGTGCATCAGTACTGACCAATTTGAAAGAATGGTTCGGACCTACTCCTACCTCATTGTGGGGAGAAATCGAGGCATCATACCTAAAAGATAAATCTCTAGCCACATGGCTACTAAGCACCACCCTCGGAGCCAAAATACCAACCTCTTTCCCCCCGTCTATGGCGATCTCAGCACAAATTTGGAAAGTATTAACTCAACAATACCAAGGTCAATTAGATGTAATCTCTATACCTACACCTATACAGACTTTCCACTACCTAATACCCTCACTATCCCTACAACCCTGGATAGACCGCGGCATCACCAAAATAGAAGATATCTTAGAAAACAAACTACTCAAGTCCTTCGAGACCCTACAAACTACCTACTCTTTACCACCTAGGGAGAGCTTCACATACCTTAGACTCAAAAACAGACTAGCGAATGTTCCCAACATCCCCATTCAAATCCCTCACTCTTTATGGGCCTTCCTCAACAACAAAAAACCCAAACAAAATGGCATCTCAATGTTCTATAATGCACTTCAACAGAAAAATGCTACACATAAACATACCCACCTCATAGAATGGGAAAAAAAAACCCTTAATTCCAGTTATACGGATCAGCAATGGCACTCCGCACTAAAACATACGTATTCAGCCACGAGGAGCACCTCATTATGGGAACTCACCATCAAAATTGTACAAAAATGGTACCTTACACCGGAGAAAATCTCCAAATTCTCCCATATGAATTTGAACCAATGTTGGAGGAACTGTGGTGAGATAGGAGATATTTTCCACATACTATGGAGCTGCCCTAAATTAACGCAATTCTGGGAGGACACCTTCCAACTACTCCCCCACGTTACTAGACAACAAATACAACCGTCACCTCCACTGGCGCTACTCTCCTTAGGCATTGAATCATACTCTCCACCTATTCGAAGCATACTAATCAACATCCTCTTAGCTGCAAAGCTGTATATAAATCGCAGATGGAAATCTCCAGAACCCCCCACAATAGCTAAGGTAATTGAAACCACCAATATCCATTACACTTATGAACAAATTCATGCTAACAGCTCAGGAAACTATACCTCCACCAAATACAAATGGGACCCATGGGCACAATGGTACAAAAACATATTTTGAATCTGAACCTGTTTGAAACTGCTGTCCTCTCTAAGGGGGTCCACCCTGGACGCCCCCATCCGGTCTCTAATGATCCCTAACGGGGTGACCGGGTGGTCTGGAGGCGACAGGGGGGGAACCCACTGGAGGAAAACAAAAATGAAAATACTGTTATACTGTTATGCTCTAGAATACCAACTTACAATGATCTACCTATCACTAGCCTTGTGGTTCGAGGTTTATACGTTGATGTTTGTATCCAACAATTATATTGTACTACATATTGTTACCACTACCATAATACGTTGAACTTTGATAATGTATCTTGTCAAAATACAATAAAAAAACTATTGAGAAAAAAAAAAATAATGATATAATAATAATACAATTTATTCAATAATGCAATCAATTCAAAAATACTGAGATTTGCTCAGTTGCAGAATTGTCGCTGTTGTTACTTTCAGTGACTGATGACAAATTTCCCTATGAATCAGTATCGCTCAATTCTGCAAGTGATTCTTATTTACTATCGCTGTTTTCTAGCTGGTCAAAAAACGCTTTTGATGTAAAAGGATGCTTTTTGGATGCCATGGACATTCTCAAGTTACCAGGCAGAAAGAATAGCATATATAATATAAAAGTGCATGTAGGGCACTGGACAAAGCACTAGGGACAAAAGGGATGTGAAATGATTTGATACAGTAATGTAATCTTACAGATTACATTGTACTGTATGTATTATGTGTGTTTCACTTCTTGAATTTGCCGCCGGACTCCGTCTCCATGCAACGCAACGCTCGCATGGAACGGAGCCCGGCACACAGTGCCCAAGGAAACAGCTCGCTGACACAGCGGGAGGACATCGCAGGATCCTGGGGACAAGGTAAGTAACTTTGCCTGGATCCTGCAATCCCGAGTGTGGCTTGGGGTTACCGCTTTTGGCAGTGAAAATTAACCCCGAGCCACACACTCGGGAATACTGCCAGGTAGGTTAAGAAGAGGAGGGGGAGGCATATCAAGGAGGTTTATCTGTAATCCTGCCCTGGGGTGACAATGCTGCATGTCCAAAGAAACAGTACAATGATAGTACAAATGTTAACTTTGTCACTCTAGGGCAAGAAATGTGGTACTGGCCAGATCCCCAGGTAAAAATAAAGGAATAAAAGCCTGAGAAAGAAATCGAATGCAGCCACCATATCTAAGGACTGGTGAGATGCAATATAATTGTTTTTGTTCTTGGGTTAGATAAGTGATAATAAACCTTATTTTTTTGTTAAAATACTAAACATGTTATATTTACCTACTATATTTACCTACTCTGTGCAATGGTATTGCACAGAGCAGCCCCAATCCTCCTCTTCTTCTTAAATCCTCACCGGGGCGCTCCTCTTTAGCAGGTAACCCCATAGAAATCTTCTTCTTATGGGGGCACTTGTGCGGACTTGCTTCTAAGATTCCCAGTCTTCATCTATTGGCACAGACAGGACAGCTCTCAGACCTACCCCTCACTCCCTCGTAACAGGGTTTAAGGTAAAAAAAAACCTTTGGCCTTTACTATCACTTTTAACCAAGTTGAAAAATAGTTAAAAGAAGAGAACAGTATGTTGTAAACAAACCTCAAAACGCCCATCATTTTTGATAAAGAAGACGAGCAGAAGGCTTTGAAGTTGATTTTCTAAAGGCAAATAGGCTGTTTACTTTTCAAGTGCGAGTTAAGTGAATAAGGCAAAGCTCTGCTGACTCCCATCATCCAATAAAAAGGAAGCAAAAATGCAGTTTTTATCCTGCATGTAATTGGTTATTCTTTGCAAAGTAAAGCTTCACCCATGTGTGTCTTTTAATACTACGTTAATTTATCTTTCTAAAAGAATTCACTTAAAATTTTAAAACTTTAGCTCAATACTGATTATACATGCTGGTATCAGAATAGAAGCAAGCCACATGCTTACTAATTTTCTGCAAATGTTATACTTTATTATGTCTAGGGAGGAAGGGTGCCATTTTATATTTGCTTAAAAAGTTTATGAACAAATATAAAAAATAAAATATTGGTATATAGATTAGTTGATATTTTTTGATGTACATTATCTATGAGTCAGTCCACTCCACTTCAAATGTCAGTCTGCACAAATTTGTTTATCTCAAGTATATCCTCTTTGTTATATTTTTAAGTCATGGAATACAAGAGCATATTTTTCCATTAACTGGAACATTACTGTTATTGTCAAAATTTGCCAAGATCTATGGCATGTTATCCCACAGAGATTTTACTTGCTGTTTGCAAAATTGCTCAAGAGACTGTTTGCCGTGACATCTGAAGAATTAATAAACTCTTATCACAGTTAATCCATATAAATACTGAACTCCACTGTATCGATTTAATACTTACACCTGCATTTCCCAAAAGGTATTTGTCACAGCAACTTTAACGACAGTGATGAGAAAAAGGTCACTCGTTTTTTTGTTTGTTCTGCTACAGGAACTAAAAATTTGGTTACTGGTTTAGTAATTGTGTAAAAATGTAAGTTGCATGCATTCAGTTAAAAACCAGAGTTAAAGGTCTGCAAGTGCTTGCTTCGGCAGCACATATACTAAAATTGGAACAATACAGAGAAGGTTAGCATGGCCCCTGTGCAAGGATTACACGCAAATTCGTGAAGCATTCCATATTTTTTCCATATGGTATGGAGATGCCCAAAACTACATAGGTACTGGGAAGAAATTGTGAAAACCACTAATAAGGTTTTTAAAGCCACTTTGGAGATTACCCCTGTGGTGTGCATACTTGGATATATAAAAAAAATGGTATGGTAAATAGAGTTGAGCAAACCCGAACTGTAAAGTTTGGGTCCGTACCAAACTTTGGGGTGTCCGTGACCCGGACCCGAACCCAGACATTTGAAAAAAGTTTGGGTTCGGGTTTGCGTATTTGATCCCGCCTGTTGAATAGCTGCAGAGCAGCCAATCAACAAGCGTTTCACTGGTTTGCCCTTAGAAGCCATCACAGCCATGCCTACTAATGGCATGGCTGTGATTGGCCAGTGCATCATGTGACCCAGCCTCTGTATAAGCTGCAGTCATGTAGTGCTGCATGTCACATGCTCTCAGGCTAGTGTAGGGAGAGGATGCTGCCGGCGCTGTGAGGGACAGATTGCAGATATAATAACATCTCATTCTGCATTACAGAACGATCTGATTCTGGACTAGGTAGAGATTACTACTACTACTACTTTGAGGGACAGATTGCAGATCTCATCCTGCATTACAGAACAATCTGATTCTGGACTAGGTAGAGTCTACTGCTTTGAGGGACAGATTATTGTTCTAAAATAATCTCCTAGTTCTATAGGGACAGGTTCTTGCTGTTGCTGTAAGGGACAGATTATTGTTCTAAAACAATCGCCTACTCCTGTAGGGTCAGGTTCCTGCTGTTGCTGTAAGGGACAGATTATTGTTCTAAAATCATCACCTACTCCTATAGGGTCAGGTTCCTGCTGTTGCTGTAAGGGACAGATTATTGTTCTAAAATCATTGCCTACTCCTATAGGGTCAGGTTTCTACTGTTGCTGTAAGGGACAGATTATTGTTCTAAAATCATTGCCTACTCCTATAGGGTCAGGATCCTGCTGTTGCTGTAAGGGACAGATTATTGTTCCAAAAGCATCGCCTACTCCTATAGGGTCAGGTTCCTGCTGTTGCTGTAAGGGACAGATTATTGTTCTAAAATCATCGCCTACTCCTATAGGGTCAGGTTCCTGCTGTTGCTCTAAGGGACAGATTATTGTTCTAAAATCATCGCCTACTCCTATAGGGTCAGGTTCCTTCTGTTGCTGTAAGGGACAGATTATTGTTCTAAAATCATCATCTACTCCTATAGGGCCAGGTTCCTGCTGTTGCTGTAAGGGACAGATTATTGTTCTAACATCATTGCCTACTCCTATAGGGTCAGGTTCCTGCTGTTGCTGTAAGGGACAGATTATTTTTCTAAAATCATCACCTACACTGCCACGGTCACGGCCTAGTCAACCTCTAGGCTCCTACTCCACATCCACCCCCTTCCCATTTTTTTTTTTTATTTGATTTTAAGTTATTTTCCCTATCCCCATTTTTTTGTAGGGCACTTGTCCTACTCTTACCCCCATTTTACTTCCTTTTGCAGCCCTCTAGCACTTGCGAGGACTTTTTTACAGCCACTTTTGTGCCGTAAAGTTTGGGTCCCCATTGACTTCAATGGGGTTCGGGGTTCGGGGTCCGGGGTCAAGTTCGGGTCAAGATCGGTACCGAACCCGAACTTTTTCGCTAAGCTCGGCCGAACCCATATCCAGGTGTCCGCTCAACTCTAATGGTAAACAAAAAATGGATAGCGTTAATTAGGAGCCTATTTGTGGCAAGGAAACTAATTGCAAAAAGATGGATGATAGCAGTGAATCCACTAACCCAGGTAGAATGGTGTAAGGAGATGGAAATGATGATTTTAATAATGAGAGTTTTGTATATAGTAAAAGAAAGAAATATGAAGAACATAACAAAAATATGGGGACCCTGGATAAATAGGAAACTAAGTTGAAAACTCTGGTGAGGAGCAGTAGCAAGAAATCAGAGAAAAATGGTAAAATAATAGATAATAAATATGTGAATTTTACCCTTTACCCTTAACTGGTTCATTTATATAGAGGTCTGAAGATTATAAACAATCTTCTGAGAAATATAGATCTAAATGTTGGAATATTAGGAAAGTATATGTGAGAAAATAGACTATAAAGAATAGTGGTTTTTTTTAACCACTTCCGTACCGCCGGACGTCATATGAAGTCCTTGGGTTTGAGTGGTGATATCTGAATGGTGCCTGCAGCTGCAGGCACCATTCAGATACCGTTTTTTT
>BLSH010535609.1:297197-309313 GCA_018402905.1 Glandirana rugosa
AATGACCAAAGCATCAGAAACACATTGTCCAGGGCCAGCAGCAGGACATGGTAAACTCCCAGGGTCTGGAAAGGCGTTGCACAAACATTTCTTCAAGGTATCCTGAAGATGTTTCATCCTCTGCACCCTCTGCGCAGGTAGGATGAGTTCTGCAACTTTACCCTTGTAACATGGATCAAGAAGGGTTGCCAGGCAGTAATGATCCCTCTCCTTGATACCACGAATACTAAGGTCTTTTTGCAGGCTTTTCAGAATCAGAGAGCCCATGCAGCGTAAGTTTGAGGAGGCATGAGTGTCCTCTGGGTCACTGAGGATGACATTATCAGGAACCCCCTCCTCCCAGCCACGTACAACTCCTTGGGTTTCTGGGGCCTGAAAGCCATGATCCCTTGAAGACTGCTGCGTATTATACTCCACATCAATGCTGACACAATCCTCCTCCTCCCGTATGTTTGGCGGCTCTGCAGGAATGCTCTCTGCATAACCGGGGCCTTGAGAGGAAAGGAAGTCCTCCTCTTCCTCCCTCTGTTCTGCCTCAAGTGCCCTGTCAATGATTCTACGAAGCGTGTGCTCCAGAAGGAATATTAGTGGGACAGCGTCACAGATGCATGCATTGTCTCTGCTCACCATCCTTGTGGCCTCCTCAAATGGTGACAGGACAGTGCATGCATCCTTGATCATTAGCCGCTGACGTGGCAAAAAAAGCCACGCTCCCCTGAGCCTGTCCTGATGCCATGCTCACAGAGGTACTCATTGATGGCCCTCTGCTGTTCATGGAGTCACTGCAGCAATGCCAATGTTGAGTTCCACCTAGTGGGCATGTCACAAATGAGGCGGTTGTTGGGCAGATTGAATTCCCGCTGGATGTCAACCAGCCGAGCACTGGCATTGTATGACTGGCGGAAATGACCATAGACTTTCCTGGCCTGCCTCAGGATATCTGGTAAACCTGGGTACCTGGTCAAGAAACGCTGCACCACCAAATTTAAGACGTGTGCCAAGCATGCAACATGTATCAATTGTCCAAGTCGGAGGGCAGAGAGAAAGTTGGTGCCATTGTCGCATACAACCATTTCTGGCTCAAGCTGCTGTGGCATCAACCACCTCTGAACCTGCCCCCGCAGAGCTGAAAGAATCTCTTTCCCAGTGTGGCTCCTGTCCCCAAGACAGACTAACTCAAGCACCGCATGGCATCTTTTAGCCTGACTGCTTGCATAGCCCCTTGAACGCTTAGGGAGCACTGCAGGTTCAGAGGACAATTCTGCAGAAGAGGCCACAGAGGTAGAAGAAGAGGAGGGGGTGGAGGAGGAGGCGGATGTAGAAAAATCACCACCAGCTTTTTGGAGGCATGGTGGTGGAACGATTTCCAAAACTGAACCCTGTACTGCATCCTTTCCAGCTGCCAGGAGAGTTACCCAGTGCATCGTGAAGGAAAGGTAGATTTGAAATGTATGCCCCTAGAACACCTGATGGTGCTCCCTGCATGTTGGGCCTGTGTATGTGGCCAGGCTGTGTAAAAGTCTTACACATGTGGTATCTCCATACTCAAGAGGAGTAGTAGAATGTGTTTTGGGGTGTAATGTGTGGTATGCATATGCTGTGTGTGAGAAATAACCTGTTAATATCTTCATTTTGGCAAGAATTGTGGGGAAAAAAAATTACAACTTCAAACAATTCACCACGCCTCTTACTAAATACCCTGGAATGTCTACTTTCCAAAAAGGGTTGATTTGGGGGATATTTGTACTTTCCTGGCTTGTTAGGGCCTCAAGAAATGAGATAGGCCGTCAGTACATCAGGTGTGATCAATTTTCAATGATTGGCACCATAGCTTGTAGGCTCTCTATCTTTCACAAAGACCAAATAATATACAGTAATTTGGGTTATTTTTACCAAAGATATGTATCAGTATAAATTTTTGGCCAAAATGTATGAAGAAAAATTACTAATTTGCATCATCTTATAACAGAAACAAAGAATAATGCATTTTTTTACAAAATTTTCGGTCTGTTTTCATTTATAGCACAAAAAATAAAAAACCCAGTGGTGATTAAATACCACCAAAACAAAGCTCTATTTGTGTGGGGAAAAGGACAACAATTTAATTTGGGTACAGTGTAGCATGACTGAGTAATTGTCATTCAAAATATGAAAACACTGAAAGCTGAAAATTGGTCTGCTTATTGCCCAGTGGTCACATCGTTAAATTATGAATAAGTTCCTTAAAAAACTGTGAATTTTATTGCACTCATACAAAGGAATACTTTATTGTAAAGGTTAAATGTTTGTTATGTTATGGGTAGAGGAAAGGCAGTAATACTTATCTTATTTCCAGTGATCTTAGAAATATAGAAACATAAAAAAGTAATGGCAGAAAAAGACTGAGTAGTCCATTGAATCTGCCCATTTTTTTGTCTGTTTTTCTTGTTTTGTTTTTTTTGTTTTTTTGGGGGTTTTGTCTTTTTCATTGTCTGACTATAGATTTAGGTCCATCCCAAGCAAGTTTGAAGGTGTTTACTGTTGACTGTCTCACTACCTCTGTTGTTAGTTCATTCCAATCATCAACTACCCTTTCAGTAAAATTATACTAAGATTATTTTTGAACTTTCCTCCAGTAAGTTTGAGGTCATGTCCCTGTGTTCTGGATTTTGGTTTCATATTAAAAAGATTGTCCTCCTGAACTTTATTCACCCCCTTGATATATTCAAAGGTTTCAATCGCATTTCCCCTTTCCTTTCTTTCCTCCAGACTGTACATATTAAGTTCCTGAAGTCGCTCTAAATGTTTCATCCCCCCACACCTTTTACCATTTTTGTTACCTCTTTCTGAACTTGTTCTATCTTATCAATATCTTTGTGAAAGTGATGTCTCCAGAACTGGGCAGAGTATTCTAAATTAGATCTCACTAAAGATCTATATAAAGGAATCAGGACCTCCTTCCTCCTGCTGGGGATCCCTCTAGTGATGCATCCTAGAATTCTATTTGCTTTTCCCACTGCCTGGTCATACTGTTTGCTCATTTTGTAATCATCAGAAATAAGCACCTCCAAATATTTTTCTTCTGTAGTGCTGGCTAATGAGGAGGTTCTCTATGAAGTTTCTCTATGAAGCTTTAGGTTCTGGGCAGGACCTCACCCTCCTCATGTAAAATGCAGAACCTTTGGTCCTGCATTGTATGTAATGATGTCAGTGTGTACAATAAAACAGGATTATAGTTTATTCCTCACCCAGACCTAATAAGCATTTAACCATTGCAATTTGGGGAGACCCCACTTCTCTGAGTTTGTTTTTCTGTTGTTTTGTTTATAAATAGTAAAAGGTTATTGACCATTTTTAGTACCAAACAAAGGAAACTGTACAGGAAGTTGAAGTTTACTACAGGGATTGACTAGACAAATGGCTACACAATCTCTGAAAGAAAATATCAACAACCAAGTATGGTCCAAAAGTGCCCCACATTGTAAATTGGTTCATGTGGGAAACACAGGGTTGACAGGGGTATAAGTAGATGGGAATAAGTATATATCGGTAAATATCCTGTGTACTAAGGGAAGGGGTCCTGGGCGGGGGGGGCAGGGAAAAGTAACAGAGTGGAGAAAAGATATGTGGGCATACAAAGTACAACAGCATGTTGTCTGGGTTTTGTGGTGTTGCCCATCTAGAGAAGCATGGATGGTGGGGTTATCTTGAATCAAGATGTTCCATTGCTAATGATGGCTGTGAGATCAGATAGAAAGCTGCTGGCATGAACAGCATGAGCTGGGGTAGGGTTATAACATAGCACCGGTAATTTCTCCAAGAGAAGAGGGGGTATGCCAGCCTGTGAGTAGCTGTCAGGAAATCCCAGTTCAGATAATCAAGAACCCTCTTATTATATGGATTATGTTGTTACAGGCCTCTCCAAAGGGGTCAGACTTACTTGTTGGGTGTGAATCAAAGAGGGAATATAATATTGTATTCTGTTATAGATAAGTTTAGCAAGAACTATAAATTAAGGTCCACATTTACTAGAGAGTTTGGGTGGTACCTTGGACACAGGGTGGCTTCCTTTCCTTCTTTGGGATCAAGGAGAAATTAGTTTCCTGTGCTTGTGCTGAGAAGTGACAGGTGGCTGATATATCATTAAAGGTGGTCTCAAGTATGGGTGAAAGGCTCTCTTTAAGTTGTTTACAAAATGTGTTTGTAAAGTCATCTCAGCCTGTGCTTTTACAACAGGGTAATAAGGAGAGGGTGTGTTGTATTTATAGGTAAGAGAACCAGGGCCTCTAATGCCTTCTGTGGGAGGGTAGGAGGTATAGTCCTGAAAACATGGCTGAGCATTTGGTGAGTGAGGGGAGAATGTTGGAGATGTTATGTCATATAGGTCTGAATAGTGTATATGAAAGGCAGCAATGATTGTACCCTGAGGAGCAGTATGTATGTTTGCATTTGATTAAGATGAATGGATTTGGCTAAGAGTTTCCCACACTTAATTCTGTACTGATGGAGAGTTCTAACAAAATAACATTTATGTTTAGTGTAGGATTAATCTGAGATAGTTTGAAGCTCCAACTGGTGCTTTAAGTTGGATTTTAATTATTTGTTATTGAAGTTTAAAAATAAAGCGTGTACTTTTCCCCTCTTAAAAAAAAGAAAAACAAATTGCAGCAGTTGGCAGGTTCCATCTTCAACTCGTGTCATTAAGTACCTATAGATTGCTCATGGAAGGTGGTCACACAGCCCCCCTCCCTCCTTCAAGCAACTACTGTTTTGGCTGCAGTGTCTAGGGCAACTACATTTTTACATTCACTACGTTGCATAAAGACTGTTCAGCAGACACCCTCATTTTAGAGTGGATGTGAACTGGTGGCTATTTGCACCTAAATTAAATTTATAATACCAAGTAGATCAGGCTTCATATTTTTATAATCATGTGTGTGCCAATAGCCACATAACTAATATAAAATATAGAATATACTGAATATATGATATTTGTCAATAGCTTTTTCAATTATTGGTTATTTTATTATTTGCATACAATTTATGGATTTACATAATACCATTAAACTCCAACTGAAGTTAAGATAAAAATTGTTTTTTTCTGGTTCTTTGGGGATTCTAGAAAGGTTATCACATTAAATGTATGTTAATTGTTTACATGCCAAAAAAATCTGTAATTTGGTTTAAATGTTTGTGTGAGTCTTCGCTAGAAACTTGGCGATTTTTGCTTGATCAATATAATTTTCTCCTTAAAGCTGTACTACAGGAAATCCACCAAATATACAGATGAAATGCCCATAAAATAGCTTTTTTACTGGCCAAGAGATATGTTTTTCTGTCTATCCCATCCTGAGATTTACACAGCTATTCCACACATCACAGCCCTGTCTGGCAGGACAGGAGACCCAAATTATCTTTAAGTCATCCATCTTATTCCTGAGCGGCAAAAAGAGAAGCAGCACACTACATTTGCCACTTTGCTTTCTCCTCCTATTACCATGCTCATTACATTGCTGCACAGCTGACTAATTATGCTGCCTCTTCCCACTTTTTATCCTCCAAGCATTTATTAAAACATGGATGCAGGTGCTGGGAGGCTTCACTAGGTGCCCACACATTAACACTGCACACTTTGTAAGATCTCTGACTTTAGGATATTTTTTGCAATGCTTTGTTCTTCAGTGTGTTTTACAAAGTGCTACTACCTGTAATCAACTTTCAGTACAATCCAGTCATTACCCCCTTCATTTGCCAAGAACCTAAAGTAACACCAGTCTTAAAAATGCTTATTTTATAAACAGTATTTGAAATACTATTCCAACTTATTAACAGTATTTCCCTTAACACCATCCTTTACAATCTAAGTTAATAGATTTTAAAAGGAAAAAAAAAATAAAACAAAGATAGTATGTTTGAAGTGAAGAGATTCACTTGCAAAGGAATTATAGAGTATTACAAATGACATATAGAAATGCAACACATACATTATGTGGAAGCAACAACTGATAGGACATTACTGATAGGACAATGCACGTACCAGCAATAATGTTGGGTTTTGGTGGCATTATAAACTCATACATTGTTGGTTCAGATTGACCAAGCCTATTTGTTGCTATAATCTGAACTTCATATTCCATATTCCACTGTAGGTGCTCTAGAACTATATGATCTTTATTTCCAAGAAACTTCTTTTCAAGCCATTGATCTTCTTTGTCTTTCTGTGGAAAAAACAAACAGACTGTATATAGTTCATTCAATGAGGAATGTCATGCTTAAATGTAAATCAACACAGTAGGAACTAATACAAAAGCACTAAAATACTAGTTGCCTTTTATGAAGGCATGCATTCAGGTACCAATTATTACCTAAAGACAATAAGTTTAGAGTTGATCTGCTCAATGATTGCTACTTAAATGGCCTTTTGCTTGCATTCAAGGGTGAGCTATAAATAAATAGCCACTGTCCAATCCTCATCAGGAGATTTGGGCTGAGCTTAGACATGATGTCCCAATCTATCTCACAGTCTTCACCTATAGATAACTCTTTGGGAATGCTTATAAAATGTATCTCCTCTACTCGGGTGGCCCTTGAATTGGTTGATAAAGACTAGAAACAACAAGGGCACACCTAGGTAAGTCAGCTTCTGAGTGAAATCATAAAACAGAAATTAGGAGTGGGCCAGGGTCAAACCATAAGAGCTTACAATCAGGCAATTAATCCGGGGGTGTTAGACAAGAATCATAGTATAGTAATGGGTAGAATGTTTAATAGTCAGAGCAAGCTAAATTGGCAACAACAATACAGGTAACAAGCAGGACACCCAAAAATCAAGAAATAAACTCTATATCAGAAACTACTAAGAGGGGGTAGGTCCCTTTAAAATGGCGGAAACCAATTATAAGTATGCCAGAAGAGGTAGGAACCAATATTCTGGGATGTTGTTATCAAGGTGTATGCGATCATGCACCCACCCAGATGGATACAAAATGTATGGTCAGACAGATGTTCTCACAAAGGAGTGATTCATCTGCTGGGAAGGAAGCATGAGGATGCCTAGCAACCAACACATATTTCTCACACAACTGTATCTTGTATGCCTAATGATATGGTTCCCAATATAATCTGTAAATTAGAATTGGAATGGTCAAACCTATTCAGCACTGTACAAGGTTTTGTTAGGTTAAACAACAGTGCACATTTTCCTTTTTATACCTCCTAACATAAACCCTGATCTTGACCCTAACACTGACAATGACCTAGATCAAACCCTGATCTGGGTATTTTCTATATTTAATTTTTTTTCAGATTTTTTTGTTGGCATTCCCTCTTCTAGCAAGGAGAAAATGATGCACAGTACAGGTAGATTTTTCTCCATTCAAAAGGAGAGAAAGTACAGGGGCAGGCTGTGCACATACTAATCACTATGATAGCTGATCATGGGCAGTCACAGAACCCAATCCTGATCTTTAGTCTAAGACTCAGTGAGATGGCGCTCCCAGCGCAAATAAAGGTAAGCACATATGCAGTTTCAAGAAAGAAGATTCACTTCACTGAGGCCACATATGTGCATACATTGCTCAGCAAGGCTTTATAGAGGAATTTCCTTACTTTCCTTACTTTGAAATGTCCTCTCACATTCTGTTTTAGCTACAGAACAGGGAACAAAAGTAAATGAGATGAATGGGACCACAACAGCGAAACAAAAACCTAACAGGGGTTATAACTCTATCCAAAAAAAGTGTCTTTCAATATACTTTTATTCTTCCTTTGACTAAAGTTTACTTTTTAAAGTTCCCTTGTTCAACAGTATAGGCATATTTGTACTGATACAACTATTATATTGTTTGGGAAAAATAATTATAATTGAGCTCACACCATGCATTTACAAATATTCAACATATAGTGCTCTTGATTCTTTCAAAACTCCACAGTTAAAAGAGAAGTTTGTTTATAAGCAACAGACTCCCCAAAAAATATACAAAAATATATTCATCTCACATGGGAATGAACTGAACTTGCAAAACAATGCAAATTAGACAATTATAATAACTACTTAAAATACAAAATCATCAAATTCATAGACAGAAGATAAAGTGTAGTAGTACTTACATTATAAAACCAATTACATACAAGAGCTCCCTTTGGCCACAGTTAAATTGAAAATAGAAAATTGTTGCAATTAATTGCAAACTGTAAATAGCTAGCTTTGCACCTGATAGACTATGTTAGGAATATACATGTGCTATTTGACAAGGGCATTGAAGCAGATTTATATAAGCTGATGCTGTAAATCAAATTGTTTTCTACAAAATTGCTTACTGCATGTGAAAACTAAATGAAGACTATTGAGAAGTACCCTGACAATGAATGGGATTCTCCAAAAAAAAAATATACAAGAAATAACAGAATAACTTTAATCATAACACAAAATAAAGCAATAAAACATTAGTTTTAGTCTACAATTTACCATTTTCACATTTTATTAATAGTGTTTAAACTGTAAATAATAAATACATAAAAGGTATGTAATATATATTTATAAAATGTATTTGACTTTAGTTCATTATTAAGATAAGATAAACACCACATTTTATAACAAATGGCTACTAGAGGAAACTACAATTTTTATTTATTAGTTTGGGAATTATTATTTAGTGAATTAGAAGTGATCTTGAGAGTTTTCTTTCCATATAAATTATCAGATATTATTTTCTGCTCCCTTTGAACAAATGTTTCATCATACACTTTCTTTAGCCACTTCCCACCCGGCCTCTTGCAAAATTAAGACAGCACTTTCATCGTTCCAGGTGGACATCTTATGATGTCCTCCCGGAAAGCACCTCATGCAATCTGCCACCAGCTATGTCAACCAGATACAGCCAATGACAGATTACTGTACCAGCCTGCTGTTGGTCCCATGTGATCACTGTGACCAATCACAGCAGATCATATTACAATTGTAAACAATCGATGGCTTCCTTTCGTACCATTCATTGTTTACAATTGTGTTGCCAGCTGTGAGTGGTCATAGTGATCACATGGTACAGACAGGGCCACTCACATTGTTACTATGGTGATATTGCTCTGGTCTCGGTGTGTTATAAAATGTAAATAAAGGTGGTATAAAAAGAAAAAAATGCAAAAAAAATGTTATTCTTTTTTTTTTTTTTTTTTACTGTACATACTGGTGACAGTATGTATAAAACATGTGTTTTTTATTTTTAAAGGTCTTCATTTTCAAAAAACTTGCCATGCTTATTACTAAATATCTTGGGCTGTCTAGTTATAAAAAAGGGGTCATTTGGGGATATTTTTACTGTCCTGGTGTTTTTGGACCTCAAGAAAAGAGGTAGGTTGTCAGTACATCAGGAATGAACAATTTTCAGATATACAGGATACACCATAGTTTGTGGATTTTATAACTGCCCTATCGACAAACTATTAAACACTGATTTAGGTTATTTTCACCAAAGCAATGGAGCAGAATACATTTTGGCCTAAATGTATGAAGAAAGATGATTTATTTACAAAATTGTATAACAGAAACAAAGAAAAAAAATTTTTTTCAAAATGTTCAGGTTTTTTTCGTTTATTTAGCAAGCAATAAAAAACCCCAATGGTGATTAAATGCCACCAAAAGAAATCTCTATTTGTGTCAGAAAAAATGATAAAAATGTAATATGGGTACAGTTTTGCCATTTAAAATGTGACAAAGCTGAAAGCTGGCCTGGCAGGAAGGGGGTGAAAGTGCCCCTTACTGAAGTGGTTAAAAAAGAACTAAAATCTCTATTAATAGGAAGTCACTTCTTTCTGTGCATGATAAACTATAATGTGATTTCAGTTAGAACAGAACATTGTGTCACATTTTGGTTTCTTGTGCATATTTCTGTTTTTGTAACACATTGCTGACTGTCCAACTCACAAAGATTGCAGTGATGCTGGGCAGGGATGACCACATTATGGTTGTGTTTAGGCAGCTCAGGGGCGGGACTTAATATAGTCTCATTTGAAGATTTTAATGGTAAGTCATACAGGATAAGCAATAGGGGGAAGGGTATAGGAAGAGATTATGTTAGTCTTATTAATAGTGACAATCTGTAATAAAAAGTTTATTTGTTTTGATGGCTGAGTTTGAAGCTTTAGCTGGCCAGTTTGCCAATAGCTATATACACAACAATATTCTCTACTCAGCAACAATTATTTGTTTATAGAGCAGCAAGTAAGCATGCAAACATAAGCAATCTTTTTTGTGTGCACAGTCAATTATGATGCAATATATCTCAAAAGGGAGCCTGGTGACTTTCCTATTGTTCTTCCATTGCCCATTAGCTAAGTGTGTTTGCTGTGTGTACTTATACAGTATATATGCATCCTGACCACCCCTACCAAAATCAGCAGGATCTGAAGATACTCATCTACATTTAGCATACAAAAACCCCTTCATAGTTTCAAGAACCCCTTCATGCTTTGGCTTGGGGGGAGATATAAATAGGCGGTGGAGCCATGGTTTTACTACCCCCCAACCCCCAACCACCCAACTAAAAGACAACTTGCAGCTGCTTGGATTTTACACATATCATGGGCTTGGTGCTTTGCAGCCACAGCAAAAATGCTACCCATGTTGCTTTAGACAGGCAGTACACTATGTGTACAAATGTGACCAATTTGACTGAAACAGCTAACACTTGGCTCATGGTTGCAGCGTAATATTTACATACACAATTCCCATTAAGCTTTAAAGTGAAAGTAAACTTTCATTGATTGTTTGTACCTATAGGTAAGCCTATATTAAGGCTTACCTATAGGCACTGTAAATATCTTCTAAATGTACACCGTTTGCATACTAGCACATTATGCCTTTACTTTGCAGGTCAGAAAAAAGAAAAAAAAAAGAGGCAGCGGTTCACTTCCTATTTACAAATGGGCATTCAGAGGTGGAAGGTCACTTCCTAAATGCATGACAGCTGCTGCTCTATCAGCCTCTGAAAAGCAAATTTTCTTTTCAGAGAGGAAGGCAAAGGCTACCGCCAATGTGAACAAGTCCTAACAGACTGTGTTGAACGTAAGGGATAGGCAAACATGCCAATTTTACACTTTGCTAACATTTCTGATATTTCTGCCAATTTTTTGCCAAATGCATGGAAGTCCATGGGAAAGGTGAAAACAACAGCTACATGTTCAAGGCATCCTTTCTTGACCTGCTAATCATGTGGCAAACAGTGAATGACAGCGAGTCAAGTGAGAAGAATGGTGATACACCAATGTGCTGGTTTGACAGGAAGGAACATTGTGAGTGATTATGTCTACATAACACAGATCAATTTATGGCAAGAAAAGCTGGAACTGTGATGGGGACAGAGAAAGCTTGGAGTATTACACAATGTCTTCTCCCAAAGTAGAGGGGAATGACAACAGCTGTGTCCATGGACATGGGCAAATTCTCAGCAAAATTACATTTTTCTAAGTTTTCCAATCATCCCTATTCAATATAAGCTTACATTTCAGAATATACTTGTATTAAAAATAAACATTTACATATTATACTCATGCATGTATACATATCCGTTGAGTGTGTGTTGCATGTGTTCTATCTTTCCAGTGTTCATTATCATAGTTTACATCTTGACCTACTAATATTGATAAAAAAGCACCCGTAGCGACATGTATATATATATATATATATATATATATATATATATATATAGAAAGAGATTCACTTCAATGAGATTAATTATATCTACTGTCAGCCGGCCCAAGGCTCAGGACCATATTAGACATAACCAAGCCCCATGTATTGGGGTGTTCCCAAGGTTAGCAAAGCCTACACAACAATTGGTGAAAACTCACCCAGAATACCTTGCAGGAACAATATGTAGTTAAAAATTAAATTTTATTGAAACAATTTAAAAATTCACAAAAAGATATCACCATTATAGAAGACAAGTTAAAATAAGACAATGTTGTCTAACAGGTCTCACATGGCCCAGGCATACTCCTCAGTCATCCACACCATCATCCAAAGAGCACCCAACTAACTGAACTAACTGGCTGGGTTCAGTGTCCTGTGTGAAATTAGAGTAACTTCACTTAGAGAAAGATATATATATATATATATATATATATATATATATATATAT
>BLSH010535609.1:310472-331240 GCA_018402905.1 Glandirana rugosa
GAACGTTGTCCTAGAAGTGGTTGTTGTCGTCGTGGTCGTCGTGGTGCTGGTGCAGGGAATAAACTACGAGAGGAGTAAGACCTTCGTTTACATGATAAATCGTGTGAGTGACAGATTACCGTTATAAAAAATAATATAAATTTGTGCTAAATAGTACATTTGCTTCCAGAATGAGGAGAGCATCAAATAAGGGACGTGGTCGTGGTGCTGCTGGTGCTGCTGTTGTTGGTGAAGATCCTGATGCAAGGAGAGGACGTGGTCAATCTGTGCCAGCTACATGCACAAGTGAAACACCTTCCTCAGGTGTGAGTAGCCGACAGAACCTTCAACGTTATATGGTAGGCCCGAATGCCGCTCAACGAATGGTGAGGCCAGAACAAGTACAGGCGCTAGTACATTGGGTGGCAGACAATGTCTCCAGTACCTTCACATTGTCTCCCACCCGGTCCCTCGCTGAAAGCTCAGAGTTGGCACCTGAACCCCATGGCCATCTGTCTTTCACCTCAGCCCCTTGTAAATCAGCCAAGCAGTCTGAGCCCCAAGTGATGCAGCAGTCTCTTATGCTTTTTGATGACTCTGCTGGTGTGCATTCCGTGGGCCATCCACATAGCCCTGCCCCAGAAGTGGAAGACATTGAGTGCACCGATGCCCAACCACTTCTGTTTCAGGATGAGGACATGGAAACACCACCGCAGCATGTCTCTGATGATGCCAAAACTGCTGCGGCTTTCTACAGTGTGCAGACTGACAAGGAGGGCAGTGGTGAAGAGTGGGTGGAAGATGATGTGGAGGATGATGAGGTCCTAGACCCCACATGGAATGAAGGTCATGCTAGTGAGGTGTGCAGTTTGGAGGAAGAAGTGGTGGTCGCACAGAGGCACCAGCACAGCAAAAGAGGAAGCAGGCTGCAAAAGCGGATCAACCGTCCCCTAGACAGTATGCACTAAGGGACCTAGCACACCAAAGGCAGCTCAAAGGAGTTCTTTGTGTGGTTTGCACACTGTGCAATCAGAGCCTGAAGCAAGGCATAAATGTTCTAAACCTGAGCACAACCTGCCTGACCAGGCATCTACAAAGCATGAGCTGCAGTGGAATAAGCACCTCAAAATCCAAGAAAGGTCTCGGCCTCCTCCTGCTTCCTCTTCTGCTGCTGCCTCGGCTTCTGCCTCCACCTCTACAGTGCCAGTGTCACCTGCCACCCAGCAAACTGACAACGCCTCCATATCTGCCACCGTCACCAAACATTTCCACACCTTGGTCCCATGGAAGCTTACAGCTGTCCATCTCCCAAACACTGGAGAGAAAGAGGAAGTACCCCCCTACCCACTTGCGATCCCTGGCACTGAATACCAGCATTTCAAAATTCCTGGCCTTTGAAATGCTCTCATTCCCTCTGGTGGAAATGGACAGTTTTAAAAACCCGATGGTGGTGGCTGTCCCACAGTACGTGGTTCCCAGCCACCACTACTTTTCCAGGCGAGCCATCCCTTCCCTGAACAAACAAGTCGGGGACAAGATCAAGGGTGCACTGCGCAATGCCATCTGTGGCAAGGTCCACATAACCACTGATACGTGGACCAGTAAGCACGGGCAGGGACACTATATCTTGCTAACTGCACACTGTGCAAATGTAGTGGCGGGTGGGCCTGAGGCGGATAGCAGTTTGGCACATGTCCTTCCGCCACCGAGGACTGCAGGGCATTTCTCTTTGCCTCCTGTTGTCTCCTCCTGCTACTCCGCTTCCTCCTCCTCTACCACCTCCTCACCTGGTCAGAGTGACACCTTAACCACCAACTTCAGCACGTCCAGGGAGAAACGACAGCAGGCTGTTTTAAAACTGATATGTTTGGGGGATAAACCCCACACTGCGCAGGAGCTGTGGATGGGCATTGAACAACAGACTGATGAGTGGTTGTTGCCACTGAGCCTCAAGCCCGGCTTGGTGGTGTGCGATAATGGGCGAAATCTCGTAGCAGCTCTGAGTCTAGCCGGTTTGATGCACATCCCTTGCCTGGTGCATGTGCTGAATTTGGTGGTGCAGAAATTTCTAAAAAAACTACCCGGATATGTCAGAGCTGCTGCAGAAAGTGTGGGCCGTCTGTGCGTTCTTTCGGTGTTCTCACCCTGCTGCTGCTCGCCTGTCTGCGCTGCAGCGGAACTTTGACGTTCCCGCTCACCGCCTCCTATGCACACCGCCTCCTATGTGCCCACAAGGTGGAACTCCACTTTGCACATGCTGGAGAGACTGTGCGAGCAGCAGCAGGCAATAGTGGAGTTTCAGCTGCAGCACGCATTGGTCAGTCGCTCTGCGGAACAGCACCACTTCATCACCAACGAGTGGGCCTCCATGTGAGACCTGTGTACCATATTGCGGTGTTTTGAGTACTCCACCAACATGGCCAGTGCCGATGACGCTGTTCTCAGCGTTACTATCCCACTTCTATGTCTCCTTGAAAAAACACTTCAGGGGATGATGGAAGAGGATGTGGCACAGGAGGAGGGGGAGGTTGAGGGGTAATTTCCACGGTTATCAGGCCAGTTATTCAAAAGTGGCTCGGAGGGAGGGTTCCTGCACCAGCATAGGCCAGGTAAAATTTTTTCAAGCCAGGGCACAGTTCTGGAGGATGAGGAGAACGAGGATGATGATGATGATGAGGAGGAGGAACCGTGTTCACAGCAGGGTGGAACCCAACGCAACTCGTGGGCATCACTGGAGCGTGGCTGGGGGGATACGGAGGACACAGATGATACACTTCCCACAGAGGACAGCTTGTCTTTGCCTCTGGGCAGCCTGGCACACATAAGCGACTACATGCTGCAGTGCCTGTGCAACGACAGCCGAGTTGCCCACATTGTAACTTGTGCGGATTACTGGGTGGCCACCCTGCTGGATCCCCGTTACAAGGACAACATCCTTAATTCCCTCACTGGAGTGTGATTGGAAGATGCTCGACTACTAGCACACGCTGGTAGATGCGCTGCTGAGGGCATTCCCAAATGACACCGGTGGCTCAGTGGAAGCACAAGGCGAAGGCAGAGGAGGAGCAAGAGGTCACCAATGCAGCTGTGGCACCGCCAGCACCTTAAAAGGCAGGGTTAGCATGGCCGAAATGTTGCAAAGCTTTGTCAGCAGCACACCACAACAAACAGCACCACCAGCTGATAGGCAACGTCTTAGCAGAAGGCAGCATTTCAGCAACATGGTGGAACAGTATGTTTGCACACGCCTACATGTACTGACTGATGGGTCTGCCCCATTCAACTTCTGGGTCTCCAAATTGGCCACATGGCTTGAGCTTGCCCTTTATGCCTTGGAGGTGCTGGCCTGCCCTGCAGCCAGTGTATTGTCTGAACGTGTGTTTAGCACGGCAGGGGGCGTTATCACAGACAAGCGCAGCCGTCTGTCTACAGACAATGTGGGCAAGCTAACCTTTATTAAAATGAACCATGTATGGATCCCACAAGACCTGTCTGTACCTTGTGCAGAATTGCCATTTATACTGGCCTCACACAACCATTGGTATACTTAAGTGAATGTATCCTTTTTTTTTTCAATATGTCTCAATATTTTTTATTTTTTTTGTGTGATTTTAAGTTATTTCCCTATCCACATTTGTTTGCAGGGCACTTGTCCTACTCTTACCCCCATTTTGCTTCCTTTTGCAGCCCTCTAGCAATTTCCAGGACTTTTTTAGAGCCATTTTTGTGCCCAAAAGTTCGGGTCACCATTGACTTTCGGGGTCCGGGGTCAAGTTCGGGGCCGAACTCAAACTTTTTCGTGAAATTCGGTTAAACCCGCCGAACCCAAACATCCAGGTGTCCGCTCAACTCTATTCATAAGCCATTATTTAATATTTAATTAACAAATCATTTCCTTTTAATTACATTCCTCTTGTTTTAATTAAGTAAATAAATGTTAATATAATTAAGAACATTGCTACTTCCATTATAATTGCTGTTGAATCAGCATACTTCCACCTTTTAGCTCATGCAGTATACACAGATAAAACATTAGTTTATAATATATATATGTTAGATTTAACGTTATAGGTACATCCTATTTACATGGCTTATTTATTTCTATGTGTCTAGCATCCAGTGTTGCCAACCTCCCGCAGCATTTTTTACTGGCAAAACATGGGAAATTTACTGGCGGAGCAAATTTTTTACTGAAAAATAACTGAACTCCTATTAAAAACTAAGACAATTGATATTTAAACACAACATGGAAACACTGACAATACCCATATCAAGTAGTTTGCCAGGTTTACACTTAAAAAGTCAGCACAGCATGACAAATTATCAGACCCTGATATTTATAGACAGTTGTAAAAATCACTGATTTTTACAAACTGTCAGTAAATTTACTGGCGGTTGGCAACACTGCTAGCATCTGACACACTTAATTTGAATTTTGGAAAAATAAATAAATAAATACTAGTTTTACTATTGCTACTACAATTCCTGATAGCAATATTGGAAGTAGTATGGCCAAACCCTAAACATGTGCACATTTGTAGTGGGTAAAAAGAGTCAATTCCACTTTCTAAAAAAAGGAAATTACTGGATAGATAGATCTACAGCTGCCACACCTTTGTAGAATTACTAGAAGAAACACTTCAACACAATTCAAACAAATTATAATAAGCAATTCAGATACAGTTAGGCATGCTCACACAGCAAATCTAAACAATTATAGAATTAAAGCGATTGTAAAGCTTCATTTTTTTTCCTTTAAAATAACAAACATGTCATACTTACCTTCCTCTGTGCAGTGGTTTTGCACAGGGTGGCCCCAAACCTCGTCTTCTGGGTTCCTTCACTGGTGCTCCTGGGTCCTCCTCCACATCAAGTGACCCGTCAGGGAAGAGCTTCCCTTGGGTCACCCGTGCGGGCACTCTCCCGTGTCCTGTTGTTTGCGTGTATTCACACAAACAGCGGGACTCGGCCCCGCCCCCCGTCACTGGACTTGATTGACAGCGGTAGGAGCCAATGACTCCCCTGCTATCAATCTAGCCAATGAAGACCCAAGACACCAGCTGGAGCGGATTGCTCGTAGCCGCCGCTGGAACGAACAGGCTCAGGTAAGTAAAAGGGGGGCTCTGAGGGGGGTCACTACTGAGAAAAGGTTTTTCACCTTAATGCAAATAATTAAGTTGAGTTCATTACTCATATATATGTATCATTTTGATCAAGCAAAGAATTTGTGTAGCTGAAGTTAAGTAATGTAAACATTTGTGCTTGTCTAACTAAGCATTATTTGTAGCATAGTACTTCATGTCAGACAGTTAATGTCACTTTTTCAACTGTGCAATTAAGATTTGAAGTGTAACAAAATGTTTAACAATTAATTCTTTACAATCAGTGATTTTGCAGGCAGGATTATCTAAGCATATTATATTTTTAACCAGTATTAAATTAATTTTTGACACGTCTTTCACTTTTTATTAGCTTGCTTCTCTATATTTTGATTACTAAGTTTCATATACAATGTGTAAATGATAAATTTATAAATCAACCAGATTAGCATTCCCTGATGGACCCTATCATGACAGCATTTCATCAGTGCCTAGATCCCCAGGCCAAATTTAGTAGTGTTTATATGTAATGATTAACCCTTCTGTGGGGTTAACAATGCCTAGTTGCCCAGGAAAATTTAGTAGCATCAGTATATTTCAGTTATCCTGACATCATTACAAAGACTAGTTTGCATACCTAATTGCATATAAAACATTTAAGAACATGCTGTATACGGTTTACTTTAGCATGCTGATTAAATAATTATTTTCTTTTTTTCCTTGAAGGCTTACAAATGCATTAAAACTATAACATGAATGTTTTAATTATTTAATTTTTATTTTATTGTTAATACTCCAGTTCAATCATCACAGCTTTAACCACTTAACAACCTATAGTCAATTGGCGTCTACAGGGCGGTTGCTTAATTCTGGGAAGGCGTACAGTGACGTCCTACATTGGGTGCGCACCCATGAATATCCATGGCTCCCGGCGGCAGTTTACCACGTGATTGTGAACTGTCAAATGATGGATTGATCAGATGTAAACAGGCTGGGGAATGTCCAGCTTATCTCTCCCCTCTCCGCACAGATCGGTGCAGTGTGAGAGGAGAGGGGGAGAGATGAGATGCAACAGCGCTGTAGGCAGGGTCTGTAGTGCCCACAGCGCTGCTATGTGCCAGTCTGTGCCACTCATCCATCCATACCTATCCATCCCCATCCATATATGCACACCCACCCAGCCATACTCAGTCAGCCATTCAACAATCATCCCCATCCGTTCAGCCATCCATCAGTCATCCCCATCCGTTCAGCCATCCATGCTCATCTATCCCATCCATGCTCAGTCATCTGCGCTCAGTCATCCCCATCCATGCTCAGCCACCCCCAACTATGCTCAGTCATCCCCATCCATGCTCAGGCATTTTATTCGTGCTCAGTCATCCCCAGCCGTGCTCAGTCATCCCCATCTGTGCTGTCATCCCCATCCGTGCTCAGTCATCCCAATCCGTGCTCAGCCATCCACATCTGTGCTCAGTCATCCTCATCCATGCTCAGTCATCTCCATCTGTCCTCAGTCATCCTCATCCATGCTCAGCCATCCACATCTGTGCTCAGTCATCCCCATCCATGCTCAGCCATCCCATCCATGCTCAGCATCCCATCCATGCTCAGTAATCCCCATCTGTGCTCAGCCATCCCCATCCATGCTCAGTCATCCCCATCCATGCTCAGCCACCCCATCCGTGCTCAGTCATCCCCATCCGTGCTCAGCCATCCCCATCCATGCTCAGTCATCCCCATCCATTCCAAGTCATCCCCCATCTGTGCTCAGCCATCCCCATCCATACTCAGCCACCCCCATCCATGGCTCATTTATGCCTCATTCATGCGCATCCATGCCACATCAGTTCTCATCCATGCCACATTCATGCCACTACAATGCCCATCAGTGCCACTACAGTGCCCATCCATGCCACTACAGTGCCTCACACTAGTGTAATAGGTATTCAAATTAGATTTGAAATTTATGCCCCTAGAACACCTGATGGTGTTCCCTGCATGTTGGGCCTCTGTATGTGGCCAGGCTGTGGAAAAGTCTCACACATGTGGAGAAGGAGTAGCAGAATATATTTTGGGGTGTAATTTTTGCTATGTACATGTTACGCTTTAGAAATATTATATAAATGAACAACTTTGTGTAAAAAAAAAAGTTTTAATTTTCTTTCCACATTTTCCAAAAACTTGTGGAAAAAAATGACATGTTCAAAAGACTAATTATGCCTCATAGCATATACATTGGGGTGTTTACTTTCCAAAATGGGGTAATTTTTTGGGCATTTCCATTGTCCTGGTCCTCCAGGACCTTCAAAATTGCAAGAGGTAGTCAGGAAATGATATGTGTAATTTATGTCCCTAGAACGCCTGATGGTGCTGCCTGCATATTAGGCCACTGTATGTGGCCAAGCTGTGTAAAAGTGCAGTTATGAAATTCCCAATGCACATGTTCCTGCTTTTTCAGATGGCTTAATTTTAGTGTGGGTGCTGAAGTGACCAACAGCTGGAACCGCATGTCATCAGAGCAGGTAGTGTCACCAGCACACCAGGATTTTCAAATGAGTACAGTCTTTAATAAATTATCACATTGTTACAGCAAAGGGCAAAGTTTCCGAGCCGCACAGGACCCCTGATGAAAGGGTCCTGCGCGGCTCTGAAACGCCGCTCTTTGCTGTAACAATGTGATCATTTATTAAAGATTGGACTCATTTGAAGATCCTGGTGTGCTGATGACACTACCTGCTCAAGCTGTGTAAAAGTCTCACACATGTGGTATTGTCATATTCCGGAGGAGTAGTAGAATGGAGTAGTAGAATGTATTTTGGGGTGTAATGTGTGGTATGCATATGCTGTGTATGAGAAATAACCTGTTAATATGACAATTTTGTGAAAAAAATCTTAATTTTGCAAAGAATTGTGGGAAAAAATAGCAACTTCAAAAAACTCACCATGCCTCTTACTAAATACTTTGGAATGTCTACTTTCCAAAAAGGGGTCATTTGGGGGGTATTTGTACTCTCCTGGCTTCTCAGGGTCCTTTTACATTTGCTTGTCTGTTTTCACAGACTTCGCTTGCTCCGCAGGGATGGATCCGCTGATCCCCGCTGAGCCGGCGATTGACAGGTCCGTCTTTGCTCACTGTGCAGAGATGGACCTGTCAGAGCCCCGCTCTCCTCTATGGGGGATCGGATGAAAACAGATCTGACTGTCCATTTTCATCTGATCCGCTACACGGATGGAAAATAGGGTTTACA
Source organism: Glandirana rugosa (assembly GCA_018402905.1). Lineage (NCBI taxonomy): Eukaryota > Metazoa > Chordata > Amphibia > Anura > Ranidae > Glandirana > Glandirana rugosa. Next base: position 318,802 of record BLSH010535609.1, read on the forward strand.
CCAGTGTGGATTTAGCGGAGCGGATCGGATATCAGCGGACATGTCACCATGTCATAGAGGTTAATGGAGCGTCTGTTCAGGTCCACCTGAAAAACTGACAGCCCTTAGTGTCTCAAGAAATGAGATAGGCCATCAGTATATCAGATGTGATCAATTTTCAGTGATTGGCACCATAGCTTGTAAATTCTATAACCAAAGACCAAATAATGTACACTTATTTGAGTTATTGTTACCAAAAGATATGTAGCAGTATAAATTTTGGTCAAAATTTATGAAGAAAAATTACTAATTTGCAAAATTTTATTACAGAAACAAAAAAAAATGCTTTTTTTTACAAAATTTTTGGTCTTTTTTCATTTATAGCGCAACAAATAAAAAACTCAGTGATGAATAAATGCCACCAACAGAAATCTCTATTTGTGTGAAAAAAAAGGACACAAAATTCATATGGGTACAGTGTTGCCTGACTGAGTAATTGTCATTCAAAATGTGAGAGCACTGAAATCTGAAAATTGGTCTGGTTGTTAAGGAGGTTTAAGTGCCCAGTGGTCAAGTGGGTAAACCAGAGGGCACTGCACATGAGCACTGCAGACTGGTTGTGTTTATCTGCAAGTTGAAGGCTTTCATTTTTTTATTAAACCAATTCAATACAGGACGTTTATACCCCCTTCCTGCCCAGACCAATTTTCAGCTTTCAGCGCTCTCACACTTTGACAATTACTCTCTCATGCTACACTGTACCCAAACAATTTTTTTATCATTTTTTTCACACAAATAGAGCTTTCATTTGGTGGTATTTAATCACCTCTGAGTTTTTTATTTTTTGCGACATAAGTGAAAAATTGCGAAAATTTTGAAAAAAACACACTTTTTTTTAGTTTCTATGATAACATTTTGCAAATAAGTAATTTTTGTTCATAAATTTGGGCCAAAACCTATACTGCTACCTATCTTTGGTAAAAATAACCCAAATAAGTGTATATTATTTGGTCTGTGTGAATGAAAGTTATAGAGTCTACAAGCTATTGTGCAAATCATTAAAAATTGATCACACCTGATGCACTGATGGCCTATCTCATTTCTTAAGGCCCTGAAATGTCAGGAAAGTACAAATATCCCCCAAATGACCCCTTTTTGAAAAGTAGACATTCCAAGGTATTTAGTATGAGGCATGGCAAGTTTTTTGAAGTTGTACTTTTTTGCCACAATTCTTGGGAACATTAAGAAATTATTATTATTATTATTTTTTTGCAAAATTGTCATAGCAATAAGTTATTTCTCACACACAGCATATGCATATTTCCAATTACACCCCAAAATACATTCTGCTACTCGCCCCGAGTATGGCGATACCACATGTGTGAGACTTTTTTACAGCCTGGCCACATAGAGAGGTCCAACATGCAAGGAGCACCATCAGGCATTCTAGGAGCAGAATTTTCACATCTAATTTCCTAATGACCAATTACAATTTTGAAGGCCCTGGAGCATCAGGACAATGGAATTACCCACAAAATGACCCCATTTTGGAGATAAAACACCCCAATGTATAATCTTTGAGGCATTATGAGTCTTTTGAATGATTCATTTTTTTCCGCAAGTCTTCGAAAAACGTGGAAAGAAAATGAAAACCCTTTTATTTTTACACAAAATGGTCAATTTATAAGATATTTCTAACACATAGCATGTACATAGCAAAAATTACCCCCCAAAATATATTCTGCTACTCATCCTGAGTATGGTGATTCCACATGCGTGAGACCTTCACACAGCCTGGTCACATAGAGAGGTCCAACATGCAGGGAGCACCGTCAGGCATTCTAGGAGCAGAAATTTCACATCTAATTTCCTAACAACCTATTACACTTTTGAAGGCCCTGGAGCACCAGAACAATGGAAGTACCCACAAAATGACCCCATTTTGGAAAGCAAACGCCCCATCATATATTCTATGAGCCTTTTGAATGGTTCATTTTTTTTCCACAAGTCTTCAAAAAACATGGAAAGAAAATGAAAATGCTTTTATTTTTACACAAAGTGGTCAATTTATAAGGTATTTCTAACACATAGCATGTATATAGCAAAAATTAACCCTCAAAATATATTCTGCTACTCGTCCCGAGTATGGCAATACCACATGTGTGAGACTTTTTCACACCCTGGCCACATACAGAGGCCGAACATGCAGGGAGCACCATCAGTTGTTCTAGGAGCATAAATTACACATAAAATTTCATTGATACCTATCACAATTTTGAAGGCCCTGGAGCACCAGGACAGTGGAATTACCCACAAAATGACCCCATTTTGGAAAGCAAACACCCCAGCTATATTCTATGAGGCATGGGCTGCTGATAGGTACTCGGGTACTCTGATGGGCTGCAGATAGGTACTCAGGTATTCTGATGGGCTGCAGATAGGTACTCGAGTACTTTGATGGGCTGGAGACAGGTACTCGGGTAATCTTATGGACTGGTAAATGGTACTTGGGTACTCTGATGGGCTGCAGATAGGTAATCGGTTACTCAGATGGGTTGGTGATAGGTACTTGGGTAATCTGAAGGGTAGGTGACAGGTACTCGGGTACACTGATGGGCTGGTGACAGGTACTCGGGCACTCTGATGGGCTGGTGACAGGTACTCGGGTACTCTGATGGGCAGGTGACAGGTACTCGGGTACACTGATGGGCTGGTGACAGGTACTCTGATACTCAGATGGGCAGCGGACATGTACTCTGGTACGCTGATGGTCTGGTGACAGGTACTCGGGTACTCTAATGGGCAGGTGACAGGTACTTGGGTACTTTCATGGGCTGGTGACAGGTACTCAGGTTCTCTGATGGGCTGGTGACAGTTACTCAGGTACTCTGATGGGCTGGTGACAGGTACTCTGATACTCAGATGGGCAGCGGACATGTACTCTGGTACGCTGATGGTCTGGTGACAGGTACTTGGGTACTCTGATGGGCAGGTGACAGGTACTTGGGTATTCTGATGGGCTGGTGACAGGTACTCGGGTACTCTAATGGGCTGGTAACAGATACTCGGGTACTCTGATGGGCTGGTGACAGGTACTTGGGAACTCTGATGGGCTGGTGACAGGTGCTCAGGTACTTTGGTGACAGGTACTCGGGTACTCTGATGGGTTTGGTGACAGGTACTCAGATGGGTAGGTGACAGGCACTCGAGTACTCTGATGGACTGGTGACAGGTACTCGGGTACTTTTATGGGCAGGTGACAGGTACTCTGATGGGCTGGTGACAGGTACACAGGTACTTTGATGCGTTGGTGACAGGTACTTGGGTACTTTGATGGGCTGGTGACAGGTACTCGGGTACTCTGATGGGCTGGGGACAGGTACTCGGGTACTCAGATGGTATGGTGACAGGTACTCGGGTACTCAGGTGGGTTGGTGACAGGAACTTGGGCACTCAGATGGGTTGTGACAGGTACCCGGGTACTCAGATGGGTTGGTGACAGGTACTCGGGTACTCAGATGGGATGGTGACAGGTACTCAGGTACTTTGATGGGTTGGTGACAGGTACTCGGGTACTCAGATGGTTTGGTGACAGGTACTTGGGTACTCAGATGGGTTGGTGACAGGTACTCGGGTACTTTGATGGACAGGTGACAGATACTCGGGTACTTTTATGGACAGGTGACAGGTACTCGGGTACTTTGATGGACAGGTGACAGGTACTCGGGTACTTTGATGGACTGTGACATGTACTTTGATGTGGTGGTGACAAGTACTTTTTATTGGGGGGGTGATCAGTGTGCTAAAGAGCCAATTCCATTGGCTTTTTACACTGATTGGAGGTGGGCTTTGTCCAAGGGACAAACCTCAGCCCCGACCGCCGCAATGCGCGTCCCCGGGGGGCACGCACAAGCGGCGTGCACGTGGAGGTCGGTAGTGAGTGGCTGTGATTGGACACAGCCAGTCACATGGTAAAGAGCCCGGGGACAAGATCGATCCTCGATTGCCGCACTGTGGGCCCCCAGGGGCCCGCAGTAGCAGCGAGAAGCGCCCAACGTCATATGATGTTGGCCCAGATCGACGATGGGTTCCTGCCGACGTCATTTTACAATGACTCGGTAGGGAACAGGTTAAGCCTCCAGCTTTCATGTCATCATTTCATAGTTAGCACAGTGATTACATGACCCGGAACCATGCTGATTGGTGGGAACCCAATCTGTCAATGACAGCCAGGATTAGGAGCTTCTCTCAAGGGTGAGAATGTTTAATAATGAATCCCCATTCCAAAGCATGGGTCATGGTAGGTGGGAAGGGGTTAACTTGATGATTGGTGCAGGGTTGATATATTTGGCACTTGACAACACATTCTGTGATTTGCTAACATCCTAGTAAATTTAAGAAAATTACAGATTTATGGAAATGGTTAGATAAACTGGGTCACCAGGCCATATCAGTTGTGAGTTCAATTGTTCAGCTTTGATTGAGTGCAGATGTTGATTGGTGTTTTTACTTTAGGATTCAAAACTTTTTGTCTTGTACTGAGGACTGTAGCAAGGTATGAAGCATGGCTAGCAATGGTTGTGTCATGTTACATTTTTTGGGAATTTGTGATTAAGAAACATCAGAAATATGTACCTTGTCTATTTTGGAGTGGAACTAGAAGATAAAACAACCACGGTTCCACACAATGCATGCTCTATTTGTGTAGAGAAAATTATCTAAAGGCAAAAATAAATGATTCAAAGTTGCTGTGCCAATGCTATGAAGATAGACAAAAAAACACTGCAACGACTGTTGTTTTTGCTCAGTTCATGAAGAATTTCAAAGTCATATCGGAAGTCAATTCTTTACTCAGTCTCAACTGCACAATTTAGTGTGAGATTTGGGATTACTAAAATATTCTGATGAACTCTAATGCCTCGTATGACGATCGTACGTACGATCGTCTCAAATCGTATGTTGGATAATGTAAATTGCATACTGACTGCACTACACAATCATACGACCACGGAAATAACGTTCAGGTGCATGTAATTAGCATCCGGCTGTTCCTGACTTTGGAGCATGCGTGTTTTGCACAATACAACATGTTGTACCAACTTCTCTGTACACACGATATAACGGTCGTATGACCACTTGTTGGTACGACCAAGTTTTCTTTTCTGCTCATACAACTCCCCTTGTACGACCGTCGTATGTCGGCTGTTCTAATCGCGCATATGAACGATCGATTTTGCATACAACAGTCATTCATACGACCTGTTGTATACGATCATCATCCCGAGGCTTTAGGCTGGTCATACATGAGTATTTTTATTTCTTTGTTCAACTAGCAGATTGAACAAAAGGAAATGACTTGATTGCCCCATCCACACATTTGACATGGAGAGGACCTCTCTCACTGACCTATTCTATTCTGACAGTGAAGACTTTCTCTGCATCAGAATACACTGATCAGCGCCACCAGCTATAGCCAGTGGCGCTGCTGGAGAAACAAATATCTCCAATAGACTGGTTGTACACAAGTTGATCGCTAGATCAACTTGTGCACAACCAGGCTGCCCATACATGGGTCAAAATTCGACTATTCCCGAGGACAACAAGGGCTTTGTTTGCAGGTAAGTTTCACATAATGTGCTAGTATGTAATGCATACTAGCACATTATGCCTTTACTTTGCAGGTCAGAAAAAAAAGCAGTAGTTTACTTCCTCTTTAAAAAATGGACATTCAGGGGTGGAAGGTCACCGCCTAAATGCACGGCAGCTGCTGCTCTATCAGACTCTGAAAAGCAAATTTGCTTCTCAGAGAGGGAGGCAAAGGCTGCCGCCAATGTAAACAAGTCCTAACAGACCGTGTTTAACATGAGGGATAGGCAAACATGCCAATTTTACACTTTGCTAACATTCCTGATATTTCTGCCAATTTTTTTGCCAAATGCATGGAAGTCAATGGGAAAGGTGAAAACAAAAGCTACATGATCAAGATATCCTTTCGTGACCTGCTAATCATGTGACAAACAGTAAATGACAGCGAGTAAAGTGAGAAGAATGGTGATACACCAATATGCTGATTTGACAGGAAGGAACATTGTGAGTGATTATGTCCACATAACACAGATCCATTTATGGCAAGAAAAGCTGGAAGAGTGATGGGGACTGAGAAAGCTTGGAGTATTACACAATGCCTTCTCCCAAAGTAGAGGGGAATGGCAACAGCTGTGTCCATGGACATGGGCAAATTCTCTGCAAAATGAAATTTTTCTAAGTTTTCCAATCATACCTATTCAATATAAGCTTATATTTCAGAATATACTTGTATGAGAAATAAACATTTACATATTATACTCATGCATGTATACATACCCATTGGGTGTGTGTTGCATGTGTTCTATCTTTCCAGTGTTAATTATCATAGTTTACATCTTGACCTAACCTGACCATCTACAAATCATAAGCCATTATTCAATATTTAATTAACAAATAATTTCCTTTTAATTACATTCCTCTTGTTTTAATTAAGTAAATAAATGTTAATATAATTAAGAATATTGGTACCTCCATTATAATTGCTGTTGAATCAGCATACTTCCACCTTTTATCTCATGCAGTATACACAGATAAAACTTTAGTTTATAAAATTACCCAAATATATTTTCTCTATGTTAGATTTAAGGTTAAAGTTACATCCTATTTATATAGCATATTTATTTCTATGTTTCTAGCACCTGACACATTTAATTAGAATTTGGTAAAACATAAATAAATAAATAATAGTTTTACTATTGCTACTACCATTCCTGATAGCAATATTGGAAGTAGTATGGCCAAACCCTAAACATCTGCACATTTGTAGTGGGTAAGGCTGCATTCACACAGGGGCGACCCGACTTTGACACAACTTTGCTAGGCAATTTCAGTGCGACTTGCAGCGCAACTTTCAGCGCGACTTCCAGGGACTTGAGGCGACTTTACAACTCAACTTTTTCCAGGCGACTTTGCCTTGACCAATCAGAGAAGGGAGGGAGGGGGTTGCCTAAAAATAAATTCTATTCTTTTCACTACAAAGTCGCTTTTATTTAGATGGGGGATCCGACTTGGAGGCGACTTCTATTCAATTCTATGGGCACAAGTCGGATAGAATTTGCCTTGAGTCATGCAGGAACTTTTTTCTGAAGTCGGAGCGACTTAGTCGTGTACATTAAGATGGCTCCCATTCATTTCAATGGGATTTCAGATGTCAAGCGACCTGGGGCGACTTGAGGCTACTCAAGTCGGAGCGACAGTCGCCCCTGTGTGAATGGAGCCTTAAAAGAGTCAATTCCACTTTCTAAAAAAAGGAAATTACTGGCTAGCTAGGTCTACAGATGCCCCAACTTTGTAGAATTACTAGAAGAAACACTAGGCTGCCCATACATGGACAAACATTTGACCATTCCCTACTGAACTGAACAAATTTCAATCCATGTTTGGCCAGCTTTCATCTTCAGATTAAAGTAAAACTATATTAGCAGCCAAAGTATTATTATACATTATTATAATACTAACAGAACATACATGTTTTTTTTTTCTCATTTTTCACAGGAGGGCACTTCAGTTTACTGCAGTGCTGTTGATAGTTTCCATTGAGTACAAATTGAACGTATGGGAATTTTTATCATGAGATCTAAAAGCTGTTCTTGTGCACAATAGAAACAAGTATGCATCTGTACCTATTAGTTACTCACTATATTGCAAAGAAAGTTTGAAGACCTTTGGAAATGGTTCTCATAAAGATAAAATATAATGATCATAAGTTGATCATTCGTTGAGATCTCATGGTATTATGTATGCTTTTGGGGTCACAGGGTAGATATACTAAGTTCCTACATTTCCTTTGTGAATGGGATAACAGGACAAAGAATTAACATAGGGAGCAAAACCACTAGGCGAAAAGAATAGCTCTAAAATCGGGTAGTAAGGATATTTTGCACAGAAGATCTTGTAAACCCAAAGAAAACACTTCTGCTACCTCTACATATAAAACTGGGCTTTATGAAACAGTTTGTTAAGGCATTACAAAAAAAGTGGAAGATGTACATCTGCGTAAAGTTCTCTTACCTATAAGAAGCAAATTAAAATATGGTACTTTTGTTGGTCCAGGCATTATAAAACTGCTGTCAGATGAAAACCTATTGTCTGCAATGACTTAATTAAAAAAAGGCTTAGTGCCCGTCCACACAGGGGCGACTTGCGATCCGATTTGAGTTGCCTCAAGTCGCCAAAAGTCGCTTGACATTTGAAATCCCATTGAAATGAATGGGAGCCGTCTTAATATACACAAATGAAGTCGCTCCGACTTCAAGGCGACTTCTGAAAAGGTTCCTGTACTACTTCTAGGCGACTTCTATCCGACCTGTGCCCATAGGATTCAATAGAAGTCGCCTCCAAGTTGGATCCCCATCTACATGGAAGCGACTTTACAGTTAAAAGAATAGAATTTATTTTTAGGCAGCCCCCTCCCTCCCTTCTCTGATTGGTCAAGGCAAAGGCGCCTGGCAAAAGTCGTGTTGTAAAGTCGCCTGAGGTCCTTGAAGTTGCGCTGAAATCGCCTAGCGAAGTCGCGCCGAAGTCGGGTCTTCCCTATGTGAATGCAGGCTTAGGGGTTGATTTACTAAATCCGGAGAGTGCAAAATCTGGTGCATCTGTGCATGGTAGCCAACTTCAGCTTGTTCAATTACGCTTTGACAAAAAAAAAAAATGGAAGCTGATTGATAATTTTTTGCAGAGCTGCACCAGATTATGCACTCTTCAGTTTTAGTAAATTAGCCCCAGTTTTTTTAAAGTGTAGTTACTAAATTCATTGGCAATAAGGTATCTGAATATGCACTCATTGTTGAAAACATACTGGGAAAATTCAAAGCTTTAGGATTTTCAAGGAGTAATACAATTATATTTTTGAATGTACCCTTAGTCCATTTTCCAAAAAATCTAGGTGTAAAGTGAAACAGGAAGAATACGATTTTTCATGACATAAAAAATGAAAAACAATATATATGCATTTACATTTAAAATACATTAAAACATGTTTCAATAGGTCTCCAGCAGTTGGCAGCCTTCCAGGTGGTCAATGGTGAGCAAGCCCCTCTGCGTGGATGTAATGTAAGGTGATTGGAACCAGGAAGTTGACCAGAGGAACACCAGGAAGAGCCAACTGGAACAGCATCTTAGGGGTCTGACAAAGGGGGCCCCACCCCAAAATGCATAACCGCACCCATCATTATCACACATGACATCATCACAGCCATTTCATGGGCCTGCTACACTTACCTATTGTCCACAGTGGTTCTTATTGATGTGATATACACATTCAGTCTGATCCACATGGAGGGGCTTGTTAACCTGGAAGGTTGCCACCTGCTGGAGACCTATTGATACGTTTTTTTAATGTCTTTTAAACGTGAGTGCATATTTATTGTTTTTCATTTTACCAATATGTTTTAATAAATGCTACACTTTGGTAGTGGCATTTTTCTCTCCTTTTTTTCTGTTTATTCTTGACTGGTTAAAAATACTGTATAATGTATGCTTGTCCCATATTGCAGCATAACCAAGAAAAATAACATAAATACAATAAATTCAGATATCCTTGCATTAAACAAATCAGTAGCATTAGCATTAATGAATTAAAGCTATGAAAACCCTATATACACATGAAGAAAATGTTATAACATATAAACAAATGATTGCTACAGAAAAGAAAATATAAAAGTAATCTACTCACACTTCTGTATTTAACTACATAATTTAAAATCGGTGCTCCGCCATCATCTTGTTTTGTTATACTCAACTTGAAACTCTTGCCTGAGCCTGGCTGTCCATGAATTGATGGAGGACTAGGTTCACCTAGGACAAAAGAGCAACAAAAAATTTAAATGATTACTTTCAACACAAACCAATGCGAAAACATGTCCCATGTATTTATGATTCATCACAGTTTATTTTTAAAAGTTATGTGGCAAAATGTAACATATAGTTAGTTCTATTGAAAATATGCTATGCTGTTTAATTCCAGGATCGCTTCAAGAAATATCTGTATTAAAATAAATAACTTTTAAATTAAACAGCAAAAATAATTCCCATAGTCAAATCTCAAAGGTTCTTTTAGATTAGCGTCAGGCTTACAGAAAACTTTGGAGTCCTAAAAACACAAAATAGAAATATAGATATTGCTGTTGATGAAGCAAATTGTGTGTCCGAGATCGTCTGAAAGCTGCTGGCATGTTGACTGCAACAGTCAACACAGGGGCGACTTGCACTCTGACTTGAGTCACCTCAAGTTGCCCCAAGTCATTTGACAGGTGAAATCCCATTGAAATGAATGAAAGCCATCTTAATGTATGCTACTGAGTCGCTTCCTGCACGACCACAAGGCGATCTCTATCCGACTTGTGCCCATAGGATTCAATAAAAGTCACCTCCAAGTCAGATCCCCCAGCTTAATGCAAGCGACTTTACAGTGAAAAGAATAGAATTTATTTGGGGCAGCCCCCTCCTTCCCTTCTCTGATTGGCCACAGGCAAAGACACCTGGCATAAGTCGTGTTGTAAGTCGCCTGAAGTCGCACTGAAGTCACACTGAAAGTCACCTAGCAAATTCCCCTGAAGTCGGATCACCCCTGTGTGAATGGACCCTTAATGTCAATCACGTGTTTACTTGCAATTACTGTAGCAAACATTTGGGTATTCAAAATGAACTTTACCTTGCTATATGAACAGTCTCTATTACTTTAGTAAACCCCCCCCCCTTCCCATCCACCATCTTTTAAGTATACAGTATTGGAGCTCAGGCAGTTGACAGGCAATAACTGCCCCTTACATTTCAGCAAGAGTCATGCACAGACAAAGAAAGTGACTCTAAACATGGGAAAATAGCATTAATAAGACTGTACAACTAATCACATTTAGAGACTAAATATTCTGATTACTCACCAAGACCAATTATACAAGTTATTTTTAAAGGGGATCTCAACTCATACAATGATGGCTTCAAAAAGGAAAAAAAAAAAACCACACTGGGTTGACTGAGCCCTGCACCCTCTCACATTCAGGAAAACTAAGTTATTAACCTAGGGTCCGTTTCAGTAAATATATTTTGCTAAATGTATAACTTTCATCTTTGAAATATTATGGTGATCAAAAAAGAACACTAAATATGGTGATCAAAAAAAGAACACTAAATGCCTTCGGGTAAACCAGAAACTTTAAAGTTACCATGTCCCCAAACTAAAATCCCCATAAGAGATGTCCCAGTAAGCAGAAAGTATAAACTTGCTGCCCACACTGTTAAATGCTAATCCATGAAGAAAAATCACCGAGAGAAAATCCCCATAAAAGATGTTCCTGTAGGTGGAAAATATAAACTTGCTGCCCACACTGTTAAATGCTGCTCCATTGAAGAGAATCACTGGGAGAAGTTTCTGACACTACCAGCCAGCAGTGCAATTTCTTCTGTGCCCCACAGTGCTTAATGATTACATCTGCCAACCTTCAAGTCAGTGAGAGGAACCACTGAGGACAACCTCCTAGAAGTGTCAGATTCAGTAGAAACTTCACCTAGCAATTATTCTTCAATAGGGCTTTAGGCAATATTTGTGGCATCAGAAGAAAGCATATACTTTATGCATTATAGATGGGGTTCCCATGTGCATTTTTATTATGGGAGTGGATCAAATTAACAGTGATTCTTTTTTTCCAGCATTAACAGGGTTCACAGTAGAGTACATTATTCCTTCAAGTGGTGTAAGATCAGAGGATAATTAAAAGGGCTATGCAAAACTTTGTGATTAGAAATATTCCAGAGTTTTGATGTACATTTTACTGTTACTCTTAATTTGAGATGCTAGAAGCAGGGACTCCAATTATGTGATCACACAGTAAGCACATTATTGGAAGCCTGTCCCAACAGCTCTCAACTGTAAACAGTGACCAGCTCGGTCACAGTGTTGGAGGCAATGAGCAAGCATGCTACAAGCTCAAAATTGTTCCACCCACTGTACACAGTGCATGGCAATGCAGTATTAAAGATTACTACTAGTGTTGAGCGAACCCGGACTGTAACGTTCGGGTCCGTACCGAACTTTAGGGTGTCCGTGGCAAGGACCCGGACCCGGACATTTCAAAAATCGTTCGGGTTCGGTCCGTAGAAATTATGACGTAACGGTACGTGACACATGTCACCCACCTTGTTAAAACTCGAACATCGTACGAACGAGTAACGGAGGTTGTGACACTGGCTCGACCAGTGACAAATGTCAACTCTCGACAACCCTGTCCGAAGGTTATTACACGAATGACACACTAGTGTATTAACCTCAGGGACGAAGATCGTAGAGTTTAATTCTCATTGTCATTTTACATGTAGTTTTGAGACCTTATAAAGATTAGTGTTTCAAAACGTATCGGGAAAATTAATAGGAGACTAG
>BLSH010535609.1:345956-375362 GCA_018402905.1 Glandirana rugosa
AGTTAGTAACGTGTAGAGAAGACGTGTTAATAAAGTTCAGACACACAGTGAAATTTAGTTTGGCAGTTAGTAACGTGTAAAAAAGAAGTGTGAATAAAAGATGTGCAATGATTGACGGTTTGATTTAAAGTGACACACAGACTTGAAATAATTGTGCAGAAGAGATGTGCACTGATTCCCGGTTTCATTTAAAGTGATACACACATTTTGCAGAACGGTGATATGGGTACTCCCGGCTTATTTATACTTTTTTGACACAGTTTGAAGATGATTTTAGAACAGTTCTATGGCCTCTAATGTTAATTAATACTTTTCAGACCCATTTTGAAGATGATCTCCATTTTTGCATTTTTTATGTTTTTATTTTTTTAAAAATATTTAAAGTTATTTTCCTGTCCCCATTTCTTTGTAGGGCACTTGTCCCACCCTTACCCACATTTTCCTTCCTTTTGCAGACCTCTAGGACCTTCCTGGGCTTTTTTACAGCATTTTTAAGATTTTTCATTAAAATTACCAGAACCCCGGACCCGAACCCGGACTTTTTTCTTGAAAAGTCCGGGTCCGGGTCCCGGACACCCCAAAGTTCGGCACGGACCCGAACTTTACAGTCCGGGTTCGCTCAACTCTACTCAGGATGACTAGGGACCAAGGGATGCTGGCATCTTTTTTCTAGGGATCTCTCCTGGAAGCGAATGTCAATCTGGTTACGCAGGGAGATCACGTCATCCAGATCAGCGGGGATGGTTCTAACCGCTAATTCGTCCTTCACTCTGTCAGAGAGGCCCTGTAAAAAGGTTGCAACTAAGGCCTCATTGTTCCAGTTCAGCTCAGCAGATATAATCTGAAAATGGAGAGCATACTGGCCCACAGAAAAAGACTTTTGCCGGAGGAGTAAAAGGGCACTGGCCGCTGAAGAGGCACGACCTGGTTCCTCAAAGATGTTCTGAAAGAGCTTCAAGAAACAAGACAGACTAGAAACCACAGGGTCACTCTTCTCCCACAGAAGGGCAGCCCAGGATAAAGCCTCACCAGACAGGAGAGAAATAATATAGACCACCTTCACACGATCGGACAAAACGTTTTGAGGCTGGAGCTCAAAATGAATGGTGCACTGGCTGAGGAACCCCCCTGCAGGACTTAGAGTCCCCAGAGTAATGCAACGGAGCTGGTAACTACAAAGGGTTTGTGGCTACGAGTGTGACTGGAGTGGATATGGTCGCAGGTTGTGGCTGTTGAACCGGGGGTCCTAAGGAGGCCTGAAGCTGCTCAAAGCGGGAAGCCAAATCCTGAAGAAATTGCATCACCTGGGTCTGATTAGACTCCTGAGTCTCAAGTCAGCGGACTATGCCCCGCAGTGAATCATCTGCGGGTAGCGGCACATCAGCCGGGTTCATGGCCGATCGAACTGTCAGGACACCTAACGGCAGGTGACAGGTGCGCACCACTGGGTTTGGGGCACACCATTAAGGTTGTGAACCCTTAGCTGACTGCTGCGACTGGAGCTCAGGATGGTGCAGGGAAGCGGGACTGCTGGAACTTTGACACAGATTGCACAGGGAGCTAGAGCATAGGTTTCCCCAGGGCGCAGAGTCTAAGATCCAGCAGGTGTTCCCCAAAGTCTCTGGAGGTGAGTATGGACTTGGCTGCAACTGGATCCAGGTCGCGGCCCCCCGGGGTCCCCCAGCTCACGCTCATGGCTGGCTACAGGTGAATGGAGAGAAAACAGAAGTGCAGGATAGCAAGAGAAGGTCAGTGGGAAAGCCAAGGGTTAGGGTCACAGGCAGAACAGGGAAGGTAAGGAACAAGCCAAGATAGCTAGCAGACAAGGTAGGTCAAGAAAGCCAAGATCAGTACATGGGAACAAATGAAGAGCACATGACAGAAGCCCACTCACCAAGCCAAACACACAATATTGAACGGTATTGCAGGCTTGCAGTGCCAGGTGTTAAATGATGTTCCTAATTAGGGCCTGGGGTGGAGCCCAGCTTAGGAAGGCTTACAAAAGAATACAGGTGAGGGGAGACACGGCCTCTAACTGGACACATGCAGAAAGGTAAGCAAACAGATAGGACATGAAATGTTATTGCAGGTTTATGACAAACAAATCGTAGCCCTCGTAACTCCTAGATAAAGTAAAACAATTGGGTTGGGACTTTAAATGTTTTACTTTGTTTTACTTTATCAAGTTATAGGGATGGAAGCGCATGACCCTACCATGTCATGGCTTCATGCAAAGTCCCAATTTTCCCCATATCCCTTTCCTTTTAACTCCTAGATAAAGTACAGCTATTTGAAACTATTTGGGAACCATAGGCATGCTATATAAAAATCCCACTTTTCCCGGGGCAAGTACTACGTTAATTGGAGCCTCCTGGAAGGCATTCCCTTTCCCCCTCCCCTACCGATTTGGGGGCCCACCAAGTCTAATTTGTTCTCTTCTCTCCTCCCTGTCTTTCCTTCACTGTTCATTTATCATACTAGCAAACAGTTTTAGGTTACCACTGTTTATCATATATTTACAGTTAATGATCAGGAGATAAAACATCCTGGTCTGAGAAATAAGTACTTGAGACAAAAGACTAAAAGGTTCTGCTAAGATGAGTTCAGACTATTCTTGGCCGAGTCTCCTAGTTCACAGCATGAACCCATAGGGGTGGCGTGGAACACCCGTGCTGAGAAGGTTGAGCCCTAATTGTTATCTTACACACCTGGGCTTTGTCAGGAACCATGATCATTATTTCTCCCACAAGGAGAAGCGTGGACCCTAGATGGAACCTAATAGATAGCATATTGATGTCTATTATTCGAGAGTGATTATGTTTTGTATTTCAACTAGGTTACAATTTCCATGTTCATTGTTCTTATACAATCCTTCTTTGAGGCCATCTAAGCCATTCATACTGTTATCACTGTTATGTGTACTCTTGCAAAAATGAATAAACATATTGAAAATAAAAATAAACCTTTTATGGAAAAGTATTAAATGTAACAAGCAAACAGTGCTATTACAATAGAAAGTAGGTGTAAAGTCATAAAAAGGGAACATTATTTGTATGTAAAAGAACACATTAACTGGAAGATGCAGTACATAGGATGCATTCAAACTGCCTAAATCCAGCAGGCTAGCTGGAAACTCTAATTGCAAATACCTTCAGGGACCATTTACCCCTAAAGGTATAATTTACATGGATCTGCGCATTAAAGTATTCTGTGTTTCAGATGGGTGGTTTAAATTTGCTTTTAACCTGTGGACCATTTAATTACAATTTAGCATGAATAGGTTTGGATGCATTGGACTATTCAGACTTGGTTTATATGTATTAGTTACTCTTTCTGCCTATATATTGACACTGCAAACAGGTACTGTATGATATTTTAGATTTCTTAAACGTTTTAACTGTCAAGAAAGTGTGATAGATGAGAGGTTTCAAATTAGAGAAACTATAATAATTTTTGGTCAGTTTTGTTTTAGGTTTTTCGCGTTTAAAAGTTTTGAACCTTTTTAAAAAAACTTTTTTACTTTAGATAAAGTTTAAAACACACATTCATTTGTATGACAACTTATTCCCAAAGCAGTATAAATTAGGTAAAAAGACAGCACAGAAATTAAATCTTGAGTTGCAGCTTACCTTTCTCTCATGAATACCATAAACTTATTAAAACCTATATTGAGCTTTTTGACAAGGGATGAGTCACCTCTTTGATGATTCACTGATGTTATGTTAACAGTGTTTTTTTTTCAATAAACCTAAATTGCTAAAATTGCTTAATACATGAAAATTACACTAAAATTTTATCAGCTGTTCTAAAGAATATTCCAATGTATGCAACATTTCATTATTGAAGGACTAAAAAAAAATGTTTGTTTGTTTTTTTTCAGTCCTGAGAGAAAAATAAATATGTAAAAAAAATGATACATTCCCTTTAAGCAGCAACTTATTGAAATTAGTTGCTAAAATACAATGGACTAAAGGGTGACTTAAGTATTTTTCAAGCAAGGACTTATTTGTCTTTCACTTTCCTTCACTTTCTGTTTGGTAAAATAGTTGGTAAAATAGTTGAACATGGGATAGAAAATGAGGGTGAAATCTCTCTAACCGAACCCCAGGTATGAGATGTATATCTAGAATTGTAAGGTGTCTCTGGTAAGCATGGCTGGTAGCGTAACCATTGAGAGTGTAATAGCAGAAGGTAGCACGATTGTGGATTGTGTCCCATCTTGCAGCGGTTATTTGCAGTGTGTACTCAAAACACAAGTACTGAAGCCCGAAACAGATAGACAAATAGCTTTTTGAGCAACAGGTCTCTGAGGATCTCAAGTTATGATGACACGCATAAGGAAGGACCTTGATGCATGACGCAAGCACTCTGTATGCCAGGGACGTGCGGTGAGGTCAGTGATTGGGGAGATACTGGCTACTATCAGAGCCGGATACTGGGCTTCCCTGGGACTCCATCATCTGTCTTTGCCCGATGCTCCCATCTCCTAACAAACCCGGGCAGCAGCCGCAACCCACAGAACTTAGTCTCTATTCCTCTTCTTCCTAATACCAGCCCCCACTTCTCCTGTGCCCTCTGGAATGCCCGCTCTGTCTGCAACAAACTCACTGCCCTCCACAACCTCTTTATCACAAATTCCTTTAACCTACTTGCCATTACCGAAACCTGGCTTCATGAATATGACACTACTTCTCCTGCTTCCCTCTCCCATGGTGCCATGGTGGCTTTCTCAGGACTCACTCCCCCAGACCAAGTGGACAGAAGGGAGGTGGAGTGGGAATCCTTCTAGCCCCATGCAGCACCTATCAGGTACTTCACCCACCTCCCTCTCTGACTCTCTCCTCTTCTGAAGCACATTGCATTTGTCTATTTTCTCCTATTCCTCTAATAACTGCTGTCATTTACCACCCCCTGGGTCGGTATCAAGTTTACTTGATGACTTCTTTGCCTGGCTACCCTACTTTCTCTCTTCTGAAATCCCCACAATCATTCTTGATGACTTCAACATCCCTATTAACGCTATCGCTATTCTTAATTCTAAACCTCTCAGTCTAACCTCATCTCTCAACCTGAAGCAATGGATACAGGCTCCCACTCACTCCAACGGCAACACCCTTGACCTTGTCTTCTCATATCTGTGCTCTCCATGCAACCTTTCCAATAATCCTCTCCCACTCTCTGATCACCACCTTATTCACTCCCTCCCAGTCTTTCACCTCCTCTCCCTTCAGCCGCCTAACAGTTACCCATAGAAACCTTCGCCACCTCAGCCCTTCTCTTCTCTACTCTGCTACTGATCACCTCTATGATATAATCTCACCCCTGTCCTGCACCGACCTAGCCACACTTGTCTACAACAGCTCACTGTCATCCTGTGTAGACAAACTCACTCCACTCACTACACGCAGAATCAGGCCCCGGCTGCTACAACCCTGGCAAACAGACAACACCAGAAGTCTTAGAAAACATAGCCATACTCTTGAGCGCCTGTGGCATAAGACTAAGCTCCAAGAAGACTTCATACATTACAAATCTGCCCTCCTAAAATACTATTCCTGCCTCCAAACTGCCAAAAAGACCTACTTTATAACACTCATTAACACATTATCATCCAGTCCCCGTCAACTCTTCTCAACCTTTAACACTCTACTATGTCCTCCACTGCCTCCATCTTCTAATTCACTTACTGCCCAGGAGATTGCCAATTACTTTAAAACTAAGATTGATAACATTCGTGAGGAGATCTCCAATGCACAGAAACCCCCCCACTCAACACCCCACATGTCCACAGATACAATCACTACTTTCCACATTCAACCCTAGTATTAGTGAGGTTGCTAAACTTTTATTGAACACCCTCTCTTCTGGCATCTTCCCAAACTCTCTAAAACATGCACTAGTCACCCCTATCCTTAAAAAGCCCTCACTGGACCCCACCAATCTTAACAACCTAAGCCCCATCTCCTTACTCTCCTTCTTCTCCAAACTCCTCGAAAGACTGGTCTACAACCAACTTAGGGACCATCTGACCATGAACAAACTTCTTGATCACCTTCAGTCCAGATTTCACCCTCAACACTCCAGGAAACAGTTCTGCTTAAACTCAGAAATGACCTACTAACTTCTAAAACCAACGGACAAATTCTGTACTACTACTTCTGGACCTCTCTGCTGCCTTTGACACAGTTGACCACCCCCTCCTCCTCAAAAAACTCCACTCCTTTGGTCTCTGTGGCTGTACTCTTCGCCGGTTCTCATCCTACCTATCCCACCACTTCTTCAGTGTAACTTACAACTCTACTTCCTCCTCTCTTCTTCCTTTCACTGTCGGTTTCCCCCAAGATTCTGTTCTTGGACCTCTCCTTTTCTCAATCTACACTGCCTCCCTGGATCAGTTGATTGCCTCCCACGGCTTTTAGTATCATCTCTACGCTAATGACACACAAATCTATCCCTCCACCCCCCAGCTCTCTCCATCTGTCTCCTCACACATCACCAACTTAATAACAGACATATCAGCCTGGATGTAACATCACTTCCTCAAACTCAACCTATCCCAAACCTTGTTAATGATTTTTCCTCCCCCTCGTACCACTTCCCCAGATTTCTCTGTCAAAATCAATGGCTCAACTATCAACACGTCCCCCCTTGCCAAGGTCCTAGGTGTAATCCTGGACTCCAAATTAACCTTTCAGCCCCACATCCAATCTCTATCCAAAATTTGCCACCTTAACCTCCGCAACATCTCTTAGATACACTCCTTCTTAACCAATGACACCACAAAGCTTCTAATCCACTCCCTGGTCATCTCTTGCCTCGACTACTGAAACTCCCTCTACCTACTGAAGCTTACCTCTAAATAGGCTATCCCCACTTCAGTCCATTATGAACGCTGCCACCAGGCTCATCCACCTTAAAAACCGCTTGGCGTCTTCTACACCCCATGTCAATCCCTCCATGGGCTGCCACTCAACCAACAAATTAAATTCAAGATACTAACAATAACCTATAAAGACATCCACAACCTGGCCCCCAGCTACATCACTAACCTGGTCTCAAAATACCACACAAATCGATCTCTTTGCTCCTCCCATGACCTCCTGCTCTCTAGCTCCCTTGTCACCTTATCCCATGTTCACCTCCAGGACTTCGCCAGAGCCTCTCCCATCTTCTGCAATGCTCTACCCCAATCTGTTCAACTTTCTCCTACTTCGTTCATCTTCAGACGATCCCTGATGACTCATCTCTTCAGAGAAGCCTATCTGATTCCTACAGTATTTAAGTGCATTACGTATTTGATTCTCACTGCGCAAATACCGTGTGACATAAAAAGTTGCACCATTTTATTCTCTAGGGTGTCTGCTAATGTTTTATATATATATATAGATAGATAGATAGATAGATAGATACAGATATATATATATATATATATATATATATATATATATATAATGTTTGGGGGTTCTGAGTAATTTTCTAGCAAAAAAAAAATTATTGTTTTTGTTGGAGAGAAGTGCCAAAATTGGCCCGGGTGACAAGTGGTTAATTACTATAAGTAATATACAAATAATTATTATATATTGTTTTTAAGGTAATTTACTATATTTTCAAAAACTGTACTCAAGCAGGTGGCTTAGCAGACAAAATACTTAAATTTGAAGTTATAACTTCAAACCAGTAATTTCACAGTAAATATATAAATAATAAATTATTAAGTTATAACATACAGCATAATAATATATTATTTAGCTTGATTAAAAAACATACCCTTTTAGCAGTAGCTAATTCTCCCTCTTAACTGTGTGAGAAAATCATGGGATTATGGGTAAACCTTATACCCATAAACCCATGTTTTTTCCTTGTAGTTAAGAGGGCTGGGATGGAAGTGAGCATTTGTCATTTAGACACATACCCCCTTCTATGACACTGCAGTGAGAAGAGAGCCTCCACTGCAGCATTTTTATTGGACAGCTTGGACCAATGGTGCTTTACTATTGGTCCAAGGCTCCAAGCTGTCCACTGAGCTCAGTGCCTCTGACAAGAAGTCAGAGGCACTGTGACCTCTCAGTCTGCTGCAAACAGCATGTGTCAGCTTGGATTTAAACTGTCTGTACTGTATATAGCTTCTGACAGGCTGCACAAGGAGCTCCGTATATTTTTTTTATGTTCATGGAAGGTGAGGCTCTGCTGAACACCATGGCCATCTTAAAACTTGGATGGCCATGGCTGGATACCGTGGCCATCTTGAAATTTTATTTGTTGACACTTGTTTACGTGTGAGTTTGCATTTTACATTGTATAAAAGTGACCTGTGATTTTAAAGAACCTACTGCACCATGGTATCCTTTATTTTATACCTTTGTGAGGTTATTGCCACTATGATCGGATGAAGATTGTGGTTAAGGTTCCAGTTACTTGGAATTGCTATTGTTACTGCAAATGTGTATGGTTACCTATTGAGAGTACAGTTTCTTACTCTGGATTCTAAGCTATCTAGTTAAAGTTGAAGACAGTCCAGAGGACATGGGTTTGTCATATAACAACAATAATGTGCTATTGACCACTCTATAATTTAAGGGCCCATAACCTCTGCTAAGGAGATTTGCCTCAACACAGTGGTGCCGTATGTATCTATTCTTCACATTGAAGCTGGTGTGGGATTTCCATCTTTTGACAAATTTTTTAAATTGACTTTTGTATGAATTTATGATTATGTTATTAAGCACTACATATTATTTTTATACAAGGATTAATTGTTCATTTAGGTCTAGGGGACATAGAAAAGAAAATGTACCCAATGCTCTGCTCTTCAATGCTGCTTGATTGGTCCCCACATGCTCCAGCAGTCTAAGGTCCTGATGTCATCAAGACCAATGCAGGATCCATATCCCTGCATTGGACGCAAAGACGTTGATGAACAGTCCACCACTGGAGTATAGGGGAGCTCCATCTACCATAATAGCAGAGGAACAGGTAAGTTAAAGTGCCTTTTCTCTCCCCTAGACTAAAAAAGCAGATAGCCCCTGCAGTGCAAGGCACAGTCCCACTGCAAGGAAGGATTGGCAAATTTCCCAGAGTTGGGCTTTCAATTCTACTATACAGGCGGCGGATATCAAGACAATGTCAAACATTTAAAGTGGATGTAAACCTGATTCATGAAGTTTGAGCTGGGCACATAAATATGCTTTTTTATTATGTCTCCTCAAAGCCCTCTGTCCCGTAGCTGTTTCTTGTTCAGTTCTGTTATCAGTCTGACAAGTTTTCCGTCACATATGATAAAAGCAGCCAAAGTTTGGTGTTGGGGAAGGAGCTATAATTAGATTAGCACAGCTCTGAAATAAAAAACGAATGGAGCTGAGAGTCTCTACCTATGAGGAGTGGGGGTGTGTGCCTTTCCTCCAATCAGCTGTCTTGGTTGTATGCTCAGACTTCCTGCAATGCTAATCAGGAAGAGAAAAAATCCTAACACTAAGAGCACTTTCTAAAGGATATATACAGAAGAAGACATAATATATAGATGTAAAACTTAACCTTTTGATTCATACTTTTGCTATATATCCCCTACAACCATGTTATCCAACAAATCATTTTTTTACCCCTTATATTTTGAAGCAGCTGTGATTAAATTCATATATTATCATATCCCCATACAAGATCAGTGATAAAGTTCAAATATGTGCTACAGATAATAAATACGATGTTGCAGAGTCCAGAATCTTCCTGTGTAACTGTGTTTTCATTCCAGCCAGAGGACTCCAGGCTTGTGGCACACAACAGAAAAGCTAAGATCACATGCAGGTATCCATATGTGCCTTCATTAATAGCAGTGATGCTTTAGCAAGGTTTTATCTGACTTTTTAACAGGTTCAGGTAACCTCTACTTCTATATGCTTGCTGTTTTGCCAGAAATTTCTTATTTCAGATTCCCATTTTCTGCATATATTACCCTAAGGCTTATAAAAACCTATATATATTTTAAAGTTAGCACATATATAGTAAGAGCACTTGAGCACGGCCTGTACTATTCATTCAATGCTGAAAAATGCCTCCTAAATTAAGCAATTATAGCAATTACATTAATGTTTATCTTTTAATTATACTTATGCCTGTTTCTTGCAGCGTTCATAGATCCATTTAGTGCATTAATTAAAGCCTTGTCTGAATACAAAATATTATTCACATTATGCAATTAATTAAAAATGTTTGGTGACACATCAGTTTCTTTTAGGAGACGATTTTGAAAGAAAAATATTGTAAACATGTTTTAAGGTTGAACAAACTGGAGCTGAAAAGGTCTAACATTGTGTCGGTAACCTCTGTGCCCTATGTGGAAAAGCAGAACCTGGCTGCACAGATTGTTGAGAGGGATTACATCAGAGACCTCATAAATCTGAAGAACATTGTTTTTTTTTTTTTAACATATAGCTTCCAGCTATGTTAGAAGAAATATAATATCTCATGAGAGGACTGCAATTCTTATGAGGTTGTTCAGATGTGTAGTGGCTAGATGTGACACTTGCACTGTTATACATTTGAAAGCCTTTGAATTTGAGATAACAAAGTTAATTCATTGTTCTACTGGTTATGTCCTTTATAGTTGAGTTTGTTCATATAATTTTGTTTACATTGATCACACTAGCTAGTCTTTAAGGGTCAGGTTAACACAAAGGAATGATAAAAAAAATAACAAAGAATTTTTTCAGGGTTATATAATAGTAATTCCTATTAAATGGAAGGGTTATTGTGCAGAACAGCATGAAGAAGAGCAGGCTTTAGTGATGAGCAAATAAGGATTTCTGCATGTAAATATACATTTATAAACCATTCACAGATACAAGAGGTTTATAAAGGAAGCTAGTACTGAGGGAAATATATGGATCTTAATCTGAAAATGCCAGTTGTGTGTTTTTCAAAATAATTGAATGGTTTCAATATTTTTGGAATCACTGTCCCAGAATAAGCATGCCAATAAGGTGATTCTGGATTAGTGACTCAAAGTATTAAAATCAGAAGCAGCCAGTCAATTGGCTTTTTTTCAAACAGAGGTCAGCAATGGTGGTTTCCATGTTTCTCTCAGTCCAGACTTCCTTTTTGGGCAAATTTTACACATATTGATGTAAATCTGTCTTTTTTCCATACAGGGTAAAGGAAAAGTTTCACTTTAAAAGCACAGTTCCCCAATAACCTATGCTATCCATTCCTTTTCTCTTCCCACCACTCTGTTCAGTATCTAGTAAACATGGAAATACAGTGCCTTGAAAAAGTATTCATACTCCTTGAAATCTTCCACATTTTGTCATGTTACAGCCAAAAAAGTAAGTTTATTTTTATTGGGATTTTATGTGATAGACCAACACAAAGTGGCCCATGATTGTGAAATGGAAGAAAAAATAATACATGGTTTTCAAAAATGTTTACAAATAAATATACAAAAAGTGTGGCATGCATTTGTATTCATCCCCCTTTACTCTGATATCCCTAACTAAAATATAGTGGAACCAATTGCCTTCAGAAATCACTTAATTAGTAAATAGAGTCCACCTGTGTGTAATTTAATCTCAGTACAAATACAGCTGTTTTGTGAAGCCCTCAGAGGTTTGTTAGAGAACCTTAGTGAAGAAACAGCATCATGAAGGCCAAGGAACACATCAGACAGATCAGGGATAAAGTTGTGGAGAAGTTTAAAGCACGGTTAAAAAAATATATCCCAAGCTTCAAACATCTCACGGAACACTGTTAAATCCATCATCAGAAAATGGAAAGAGTATGGCACAACTGCAAACCTACCAGGACATGGCCGTCCACCTAAACTGACAGGCCAGGCAAGGAGAGCATTAATAAGAGAAACAACCAAGAGGCCAATGGTAATTCTGGAGGAGCTGCAGAGATTCACAGCTCAGGTCGGAGAATCTGTCCATAGGACAACTTAGTCTTGCACTCCAAAAATCTGACCTTTATGGAAGAGTGGCAAGAAGAATTCCATTGTTGAAAGAAAGCCATACGAACTGTTTGCAGTTTGCGAAAAGCCATGTGGGAGACGCAGCATACATACGGAAGAAGGTGCTCTGCTCAGAACTTTTTGGCCTAAAAGCAAAACTGTGTGGTGAAAAACTAACACTGCACATTACCCTGAACACACCATCCCCACTGTGAAAGATGGTGGTGGCAGCATCATGTTGTGGGAATGCTTGTCTTCAGCAGGGACAGGGAAGCTGTTCAGAGTTGATGGGAAGATGGATGGAGCTAAATACAGGGCAATCTTAGAAGAAAATCTGTTAGAGTCTGCAAAAGACTGAGAATGGGGTAGAGGTTCACCTTCCAGTACAACAAGACCCTAAACATACAACCAGAACTACAATGGAATGGTTTAGATCAAAGCATATTCATGTGTTAGAATATCCCAGTCAAAATCCAGACCTAAATTCAATTGAGAATCTGTGGTAAGACTTGAAAATTGCTGTTCACATATGCTCTCCATCCAATCTGACAGAGCTTGAGCTATTTTGCAAAGAAGAATGGGCTTAAATGTCACTCTCTGGTTGGGCAAAACTGCTAGAGACATACCCAAAAAGACTTGCAGCTTTAATTGCAGCAAAAGGTGGTTTTACAAAGTATTGACTCAGGGGGGCTGAATACAAATGTACGCCACACTTCTCACATATTTATGTGTAATACATTTCGAAAATAATTTATCATTTTCCTTCCACTTCACAATTATGTGCCACTTTGTGTTGGTCAATCACATAAAATCCCAATAAAATAAATTTACGTTTTTGGTTGTAACATGACAAAATGTGGAAAATGTCAAGGGGTATGAATACTTTTTCAAGGTTTTTTTTTCAGGTTTTGAGGGGCATGTGACTCATTCCATGCACCAGCACTGGTACTTGGCTCAGGGCTGTTACATGTGGATGGGCCTTG
Organism: Glandirana rugosa; assembly: GCA_018402905.1. Classification (NCBI taxonomy): domain Eukaryota; kingdom Metazoa; phylum Chordata; class Amphibia; order Anura; family Ranidae; genus Glandirana; species Glandirana rugosa. The sequence continues at coordinate 358,878 of BLSH010535609.1, forward strand.
GGTAAGCTTTGACTAGGGAGAGAAGTCTTTCCCATATCCTGTAAACTTAACAGAGCAATGGTGGAGAAAAGGAATGGTGACTCTGCGCGTCTACATATATAAAGAGTATTATATTATTGTACTGAATGACTTGCTAATTATGGATGAATGCTTGTTGATTTTTTGAAGAATTTTCAGCAAGTACATGTAAAATGTACTATATGTTCATTATTAAAAAAGACTGTAGTTTCCCTTTACATATTTTATATCCAGCAGAATGAATGAAAAATTAAAGATGCATGCTGTTCTGTAATAGCAGCTTTCTTTTGTTAAATATTCCATAGAAATATATAGCCTTTATTTAGTAATGGTGCATTTTTGTCATTATAAATAATATCATTTTTATTAATCAGATCACTAAATGTGTAGTTACTTTGGAATGTACAATCTTATATAATAAACTGAAGTACATGATAATTTATATTACTTTGCAATAAAGAGTACAATCATGCTGGGAATTTGAGATGTTTAAATGCACTTATTAGTGCATTTTTTATTGGATGACAAAACCGGTCATTGTATTTAAAAATTCTGAGGCAGAGTAATGTGACATTCACCAAACATTTACTGCACATGAATCATTCATTGTAGTCATACCGTGTACAAGGAAGATACACCTGCAGTAAATGTTTGCAAATGTTACTTCACTGGAATATTATATGCCCTGGGTGTTTTTTTAACCCCTAAAATGTAAAGCTTTAATTATAAAAAAGGATAAAATGGGATTATTTGATCAATGAAATTGATCTGACTGTCCTTATGGAGTCAGGAGAGATTCTTTGACCCCAGAAGCTGTAATAGGCTGAACTAGATGGACATTAATCATTTTAAAATGTAAGCTTAAAAGTAATAACCGTTGACACCACTAAAACATATTCACTCCCTTGTTAATTTTCACCTTGACTATTATAACTCCCTTCTCATTCGCTTACCTCTCCGCAAGCTATCCCCTCTTCAGTCAATCATGAATGCTGCTGCCAAACTCATCCACCTTTCCAACCATTTAGTGTCAGAAAGCCATTCACAATTCTGCCCCGAGCTACATCACCAATCTTATCTCCAAATATCACCCAAATCATCCTCTCCACTCCTCCCAAGGCCTTCTGCTCTCTAGCTCCCTTGTCTTCTCCCCCATGCTCATCTACAGGACTTCTCCAGAGCATCTCCCTTCCTCTGGAACTCACTACCCCAACCTGTCTGGTTATCTCCTGTCTCCAGCTAACAACTGAATCTTTTACTTCCCTCACAGTCCCTACCTCTTGTTTCACCAGCCCCTCCCTCATAGATTGTAAGCTCTCAGGAGCAGGGCTCCTCTAACCCCCTTGTTTTGAAATGTACTGTTGGTGTATTGTCTCCCTTTACATTGTAAAGTGCTGCACAAACTGTTGGCGCTGTATAAATCCTGTATAGTATTGATAATAATAAATCTGTACTCCTGTCTCTAAAGCTGCCTATAGATGGATCAAAATTCAGCCGGTTCATCAGGGACCAGCCAATATTTTTTTATCTATGGCTATTTCCACTTGACAAGAGTTGATCCAATGATTGACTGCTGTTGAACAGGACTGTTGAAAATGTTTTCTCGGTCAGCCAGCTGCTGCCAATTCAGTGTATTCTGACAGTGGAGGAGTGTCACAATGGCACAGAAAAAACAAAGCATCCATGGGCAGCCTTAAACTTTTAAAAGCAAACATTTTGCCTAGGATGCCAGCCATTACTTTTATTAGCAATTTGTGCGCCTCCTTGATTTAGTTTTACTTTGTTATAGAAATCTAACTTCATGAGCCCTGCCACCTGCCATTCTACCGTATATGAGACTGCTTCGGAGGACAGAAAGGGCATTCTGAATAGATAGGGGTGACAACTGGTTAATGTTTGCTATGATTTCAAAGAAATTCATGCCACAATAACAAAGTAAAACTAAATCACAAAGGCACACAAAAAAATGTTAGCTGTTTTATAGCTTACAAAATTATTACTAAACATCTTGTAAAATCTGCTCCTAGGCTGGACTTTAGTTTTTAATTTGTTCAATTTTGAAAGTTTATATCTAGATATTTTGTAGTAAAACGCAGAGCTTAAAAATTGAGTTGGAATGGGGGTGGTTGGAAGTTGGTTGTGAGTTTTCAATTATTAGGGTTTTTCGATGAATAGGAAAGGTGGCGCTCTGTGTATAGTTTGCTGACTGGACATATCTCTTTCACAGATAACATCATTCCCAATGTGAGTGTATTTTAGTTGTATTGTAATAAAAGTTTTGTGTGGTAAGTTCTATGCTATTTATGTGTATGAAACAGAAAAATAATTTTGGACAATTTAAGAAAATATACTCACGAACTGGAAGGGTCTGAAAAATTTCAGTTTTACTATATTCCCCTTGTCCTTTTCCATTAACAGCAGCAACCCTGACTTCATATGTTGTGTTAGCTTCCAAATTGCCCAGAACAACAATTGCTGTTAACAAAACAAAACAAAACAAAACAAAACAAAAAAATCACATTAAATAAATAATAGCATTTAAACTACACACACACACATGCTTCCTAAAAACAACTTCTAATAATTGCATTAAGCATTGTATCAAGTGTGACGTTTAAAAGTATTAAAACAACCAAAAGCTTATTTCAGTCATGAAACAATGTTCCCTTATTTTTTTAATTTCCATTTTCTGATGGGAGTATTAAAGGTGACTTGTCACGTTGGTTGTGATCTGTCAGCTCCTGATCAGCAATGAAGGTCATCATTACCATCAGGGGTACTGAGTTCCAGGGTGGATCAAACCTTAGCAGCACACACAGTAATGTGATATTAGCTGTTATAAGTTGGGCAGTAGCAGTTGGCAGTAAAGGAAGGAAGCCTTTGCTGTGCAATTCTGACCAGATCCCTTAAAAAATTACATGAATATAGGTTTGAAGTAAACACAATAATGTGATGAAAATAATAAGGGAAAGTTATGAAGAGGATTATTGGCCTCATTCGGTAAAGAGTGTTAACTCTTATGTGCAGTAAGACAGAATCCATCTATCAGAATCTTTATGTATTGGTCAGACCTTTCTCAATTCTAGTTAGTTACAAGGAAGAATTTTAATTTTAATAAGGCTGTATTTGCTAACACTAAATCATGCTCAGAAATAGCAAATCAGATTAACCACCAAGATGGCTATAGCAAGGCTCTCTAGTTCTGGGAGGGCATCCATGGATGTCCTATCAGAACCCCACCCTCTGCTCGCCCCCTGGGGCATGCATTGGGCATGCTCTGTGACCGCTGTGTCCTTTTGAAACAGCTGATCACCGATCGTGGTAAAGGGCCAATCACAGTGACCATTTCCCATTTGATAAGCTGTGTCCAATCACAGCCGATCACATGTAAAAAGACTTGCCGATTATCAGCAGTCCTTTCCTCATGGGCTGTGTCTCTATGAGGAAAGGAGAGCTGATAAGCAAGGCTCTCAGTACATACTTTACATTGATAATCAGTGCACTCGCCAACAGTGCCCTGATTATCAGTGCAGCCCAATCAGTGCCATCGGTGCCCATTCATGCCATCTATCATTGCCCATCAATTCTGCCTATCAGTGCCACCTCATCAGTGCAGCCTCATCAGTGCCTACTTATCAGTGCCCATCGGTACAGCCTATCAGTGCCCATCAGTGCTGCCTCATCAGTGCACATAAGTCAAGAAGAAAAATTACTTATTTGCAAAATTTATAACAGAAACTAAGAAAACCCTTTTTTTTCCAAAACTTTAGCAAAAAATAAAAAACCCAGTGGTGAGTTAATACCACCAAAAGAAATCTCTATTTGTCTTAAAAATATATATAAAAATGTCTTATGGGTACAGTGTTTCATGACAATGCAATTGTCATTCAAAGCACGACAGCATTGAAAGCTGAAAATTGGCCTGAGCAGGAAGGTGGTAACAGTGTCCAGTATCAAAGTAGTTAAGGACAACTGATAATATTTTACTCTGTTATTATCAATATTATTATTATTTTAATTATTATTGGCCCAGGGTTCTCAATCCTTCAACTAAAGTGTTTTTATTTTTTATGACCATAACTGGGTTATTGGAATTGGATTGATACACAATGCAAAAGAACATATGTGGCAAAAAATAACCATTACAGCTGCCTTAGTTTGTAGCCAAACAATTAAAAAAATAAATAAGTAAATAAATAAATACAAGCAAGAATGTGATTAGTCCTGCTAGGAAGATACTTTATTAATCATTATCTGATCTAATATTTTTCAACAATATATCCCTAACATTTAGGTTCAGACCCTAATGTTCTGTGTACAACGTTTTCAATGTAGGAGGCTCCTAAACACCTGCTATGAACTACGCAAGAATACCATATATGTAATGCATTACTGCTTTTAGCTAGTCAATGCCAATGGTATTTCTAGAATTATGGAAACTTATACTGAGAAAAGTTTCAATGCTAATTTTCTGGAGATTCTAGTTGCCTGGTTGTCTGGCTGTAATACTTTAGGTCGCTGACACAAAATGCATCTAGAAAAAGCACATTTTGTTGCAAGAAAAATGCTCAAAAATGGTGATAAAAAAGCAAAAAAGCACAAAGAAAAATAGAGCACAAAAAAATGCTCATTGGTGCAACGCGCAGGTGTGAATGAGGCCTGTAGAAGAAAGGGTAAAAAATAGTTAAGGACAAATGACATGGCTCAAAATGGATGTTGTAGTAAGCATAAAAGAAGGTTGTTGCTTGCAAGGAGATGGAGGATGGGAAGGGGCATGGTAAAGAAAATGTATAGATCAAGTATAAATTGTAAGTGTCTAAAGTTAAAAACCAAGTTGATCATCTAATTTTTTAAGAGTCATGTAACTTTATATACCCAACTCACCAACATTTTAAATGCAAATGCATTTCATTCAGGTTGCAACTCTGAATGATGAACACACAGTACTTCAATATAAAAATATTCATTCTCATTTTTACATTAATAAACTCACTTTGCGTTCCATGTGAATGGACAACTTTCCAAATATCTGATGACACTTCTTTAAAATCCATTTGGTAATGGTGAATTGGCACTCCGCCATGTGAGTCTGGCTTGTTGAAAAATACTTTTGCGTATGCCTGTGACAGCTCTATAACTCTCAAACCATGTGGACTGGAAGGTACATCTACAGCAAGCATAATAAGCATAAACGCATTAAAACAGGAAGGTTACATTCAACTAGAGTGTATATTTTAAGGGTTTTTTTTATAGGACTATATATATGATTGGCTGAAGAGAACAACATATGTGTGCATCTAAGCCTGAGAAAGCAACACATCAAGGTTGATTTACTAAAACCGGAGAGTGCAAAATCTTGTGCAACTGTGCATGGTTGGCTTCTGACTTCAGCTTGTTCAATTAAGCTTTGACAAAAAAAGCCTGGGAGCTAATTGGTTTCAATGCAAAGCTGCACCAGATTTTGTACTCTCCGGTGTTAGTAAATCAACCCCATTGATTAACTGGAAAGATATACAAACAAATACAAAACAAACAAAACAACAGTATATTACATTTGCTTTACCATGTAATCTAAAAAAAACAAGTTTTATCATTTTTGAACCAAAGAAATGAAATACACAATTTAGGGTGCATTCATAAAAAAAAAAAAAATCACAGAGCTATTCATCATGTGAAACTGCATTGAGCTGATGATCATAAGGAATAAATACTCATTTACTATGATCAGAGCTATTCATCATGTGAAACTGCATTGAGCTGATGATCATAAGAAATAAATACTCATTTACTATGATCATTAGCTCTATCTAGTGGGCATAATACAGAATGTTCACGCTTCACTCTATTCTTTTTTTTTTTTAATCAAAAAAAAACCCAAAGTTTTATTAATGTCCATACAAGAATAAGAACAAAGTGCAACATGCACAATACAAAGTGCAGTGTCAAAAAAAATATACAAAATAAGTGTGCTACATTGAAGGCCAATAAAACAAGAGTACCGGAGACCAAATATAATACGGGCGCTAAGGGCCGGAAAGAAATTATTAGGTCAACTGGCTTTCACCATCAGGACCAGATATGCCCTATGGAGAGTGGAGGGGTATAGAGGTGGAGGTCACAAATGTTTAAAGCAAATTGGACAATGAAGGGATCCACGGGCTGAATCACACTGCATCAGAGCAAGTGGATGAGTCCTCCAGCCATCTATTTGATCCAGGTCTTGGCTATTTGCATTCTGGCCAAGAACACAGTTTCCTGAAAAAAACAAAGTGTGCATATTTGTCTTCCTCTGGATTGGAGAGGAGGCCTAGCAGGCAATGGCAGGGGGCATGCAGTTAGATGGGAGCCCATACAGTCATGGAGGAACCTGACCACCTGTGACCAGAATCCCTGAAGGGAAGGGCAGGACCACATTAAGTGATAAAACGTGCCTCTGGGGGTCACCAAACTTGGGGCAGGTTGGGCTGTATTCGGAGAGTCGGGTTGGAGTTAAATAGGACCTATGGAGAATATAAAGGTGAGTAAGATTATCAGAGAGCCTAGGGGACACCAATTTACTGGATGCCAGCACCTCCTCCCAGTCCTCATCTGCCACAGCTCCCAGGTCCAACTCCCAACGGGATTTCAATTGTTGAGCTTGTATATTGACCATAGGTAAGAGAAGGTGAGTGTAAAACTGGGAAATGAGCTTCTTGGAGTCCAGACCAATGGCCACGTCCACCATATATGCCATTTTAAGGATGGGAATAGAGCCCAGAAACTGAGACCTGAAAGCATGGCGGAGTTGGAGGTAACGAAAGAACATATGATTGGGTATGTCATAGTTATCCTTCAATGAGTGGAACGTTCTAACCCAACCACCTGCAATGACCTGGGAAAGGTATAAAATCCCATGAGAGATCCATAACTTGTAATCAGGGACATTTAACAGTTCAGGGAGTTGTGGATTATCCCACAAGGGTGTATGAGTATGTAAAGCAGGGGCCCCGGTAATATGCATAGCTATCTGCCAGACTTTACAGTGATGAAGTAGCATATGGCTCTTGGTACCTGTTTCAGGTATCATGGAGTGGGACTTGGAAGGGATGGGTAACTAGGAGAGAAGCTGGGGAGCATACGTGTGCTACCTGTGTCTGTCTCCTCAATTAAAATGGAAAAAGTGGGAGAGCTGGGCAGCTAGGTAGTAGAGGGAGAGGTCAGGTAGTGCGGTGCCCCTGTGACTGACAGGACACTTCAGGGCCTGCCATGAGAGTTTGTGTTGGGAGGAGTCCCAGATAAAAGTGTTTAAAGTTGATTCCATGGACTTGAAGTTGCAAACTGGGAGGTAAAGGGGAGTATACCAGAAGATATAAAGTAATTTGGGGAGGAAAATCATTTTGACCAGGTTGATATTGCCCATGATTCCGAGGGGAAGGCGTGCGTGACCAGAATCATGTTTTGGATTTTAGGAGTGGGTATAATGGTTCAAGATTAAGTTGTATGTATTCTGATGGGGAGCGGGAGATTTGAATGCTGAGGTATTTGATCTCACTAGCCAGGACCAGGGGGAGGGAAGCTTGAGCCACCGTGGGGGCACCTATATTGAGTGGGAGGGTCTGGGATTTTGCTCAGTTGATCTGTAAACCTGAGAATACCCCAAAGAGCTTAATGATGTGCAGAGCAGCCTGAAGTGAAGGGCCCACATCTCTCAAGTATAAGAGCATATCGTCCAAGTATAAGCTGATGACTTCAGACAGTTGCCCGGTAAGGTGACATTTAATATCAGGGGTCCCTGATAGAAATGGCACGGGCAAGGAGTTCCACAGCCAAAGCATAGAGTAAGGTAGAGATAAGGCATCCCCGGCGAGTGCCCCAGAAAAGATAGAAGGGTTCTGAGACTCTACCATTAACTTAGACCCGACAATGGGAGCCTGGTATAAGAGTTGGAACCATTTAATGAGTTTTGGGCCGAAGCAAAATCTGCGGAGGCATTCCCATAGATAGCTTCATTCCACAGAATCAAACGCCTTGGCAGCATCCAGACTGACCACTACCCTGGAGCCAAATGTCATCCTGGGTGGATTGGAGATTCGTGAAGAGTCTTCTAAGATTAAATGCTCTGTTTTTGTTGGGCATGAATCCTGTCTGATCTGGGTGTATTAGGTTTGAGATTACTTTATTGAAGCGTAAGGCAAAGATTTTAGCGATTATCTTAATGTCTAGCTGCAAAAAGGAAATGGGGCCTTATGACTCGGGGAACAGCAGGTCCTTCCTGAGTTTAGGGATCAGGACAATTAGAGATTCATCCATGGAGGGAGGAAGGGAGGCAGAGTCAAAAATGTGAGAATAAAATTCTCGTAATTTAGGAACAAGAACCTCACTAAAGTGGCTATAGATTTCTAAAGGGAGCCCATCAGAGCCAGGTGCTTTGGAGGGTGGGAGATGTGCCATGGCTTCTGATATGTAGTCAGTGGTTAACGGGGCCTCAAGACTATCAACCTGGGAGGGGGTAAGGGAGGGAAAATCAATGTCTTGCAAAAATACTGTCAGTTCATCCTGTGTGTAGTGGGCAGTGGAGGTGTATAAATTAGAGGAGAATAAACGTAACTCCTCGGCCACCAAGTCCGGGTCAGAGACCACAGTACCTGAGGCAGATTGGAGTGTGACCACCACCAGAGGCTTATGGTCAAGGAGAGCCATGTAGGTGAGCAATTTAAAGGCTCACTGACCATGCTCAAAGATGCATTGTTTGCTGAAGAATATGTGCTGATTGGCCTTTTCAAAATGCAGTCAGTGAGTCTAGATTGCATTTTCAAAAGGGAGGCATTGGACATAGATGGATCAGCCAGAAAGACTTGTTCAAGGGATCTTTTCCTGTGCCTGCTGGATTACTAGTCTAGAGGAGGCCTTAAACCTGTTAATGCGTGTGGAGAGAATTAGGCGGGAATGCAATTTGAATGACTCCCACACAACCCTGACTGGTGCAGACCCCCGGTTGGTACAGAAGTGAGACCATTCCTCCTGAGCATCCCCCAGGTCCGACATAGTGGAGAGCCAAAAAGGATTCAGCCGCCACATGCAGTGATCGGACAGGACCCTGACTCCAAATACCACGCCACTCAAACTGAGGAGCAAGGCAGGTGATACGAGTATTAGATCTATACGAGACATGGTAGAGTGTTAAGGGGTGTAGCAACAGAAGGCTGCAGTGGTCAGGTTCTTTAACCTCTTGGTATCAACCAGGGAAAACTCCAAGAGAAATCTCCCGAACCTAGTAACCGAGGGTGAGGTGATATTTGGAGCAGAGGGAGACTAATTTTATCTAGACTGGGATGTATTATCATGTTGAAATCTCCCATCCAAACTACAGGCACCGAGGGGTGCTGGCCCATGAAGGCTACACCTCCTGCAGAGCTGGGAACTGGAAGGGCAGAGAGACATAGAATGCCAGCAGCAGGAGTTCCAAACCATTAATGTTAGCGTCCAAAAACAGAAACCGGCCCTGCGGATCTGACTGCAAATCATGGAGCTGGAATTGTGCCGATTTGGCAATGAGGATAGCTACACCACAAGAATTAGAGGTGTACAGGGCATGATATAACCATCCCACCCACGGGTTTTTAAGTGCCATCTGCAAATAGGCCGTGATGTGGGTCTCCACCAGGACAGAGACGTCCGCACTCAGAGATTTGGGGTGGGACAGAATAGCAGTGTGTTTGGGCTTGGTGCATAATCCCCGGATATTCCAGGTTACCAACATAAGGGAGGCCATGGCAAATACAGGGGTGGGAGGTAATGAAGTCAGGTCAGCAGTGAGCAGCAGACGACTTCATGCAATAAAATAAAAATACCAAACCTGACCAAGAGGGGGAGACCTAAATTAAGGGAGGGTTGTCGGTGAGAAGATCACCCCCTCCCTCGATTCTCCTAACAGCTCTGCCCACATTTATACCCCCCCCCAAGAGCTAGCTATATCCCTGGCCACCCCCCCTCTCCCCCCCCCCCCCACTCCAAGAGGGTGGAAGCCGGACCTATTTCAATTATTTCAATTAAAAATAGATCCTGAACGACAAAAGGAAGCTCCAGCACCGTGCAACATACCTCACTCAAGCTTCAAAACCTTGTACACGTCAATAGACGGATTGTGCACCGGAAGTTCCTGTTGTCGAGTATAGGGTGCACACAGCGACCCACCATCAGGATACAATATACTTTAGGTTCCTGAGGTGGTGAGTCTCACTCCATATTAGTCTCAAACAAAACAGCACTGTTTTTGCTCATTACGTGCTTATACATGAGTTAAATGTAAACCCAGATCTTGTCTCTGGAAAGAGTGATTGTACTTTATGTGATATTTTGTATGCTCAACAATTTTTTTCTTCAATAAAATTTTCATGGAAAAAAAAAAAAAAAAAAATACCAAAACAGCCCCTGGAGATGGTGAGGTCAGTGTAAGACTGCACATTCAGGCAAGGGGCAATAAAACCTGGACATTGGGGAGAAATCATAAACCTACAGGCAATGATGAAATATATATTAATGGGAAATGATATGAGACCTTTCAATGCTAGCATATATAGCACATAGTTTAGTACATTGCAGAAAAGTGTTAGGCAAACTTGGTGAAAAGTAAAAAAACAAAGCTTTTAACGCCACTGGACCAGCCGAGAGTCACAGTCTGACTACTGTCCGCCATAGCCACAGGGGCAGAGGCTGGCCAGGGAAACAGAGCTTGGCAAGTCAACATGAGAAACCAGAGCAAAGTAAATAACACAGGGGTCAAGTGACCATGGAGGTCTTGGGGGTGACCAGTTACTGAAAAATACATAATGACGCAAGGTAGTAGGTATCCAGGAACACTCATGAGGACGGTAAAGAGAACACTTGAGGGCAGTAAAAGGGAGGGAAACAGTGTAATGGAAGGGGGGAAAATTTGTTAAAGAATGAAGCCCAGAGCTAAGGAGTGAGGGAAGGAGGCATGGGGACAACATGAAGCTATTGGGCAAGTTCCAGGTATCCAAAGAGGGGGATATATGCAGGCAAAGCCCAACTTACGGTTTAGGGAGAAAAAGATTGTTGTGGTGGCAGCTCGAAGGAGATGATTGGCCAATAGAGATCTTCCAAGAGCCAGACGCACAGGGTAGCAGTGAGCGAAGCCAGGCTTGGCCCTAGGTGGGTTCAGGGCCCACCGCAGCACGGTGCTCCAACCATGATATGACGGCTCCTAGATCCTCGAAAAACTGCACCCTGCCATTGCAAACCAAGCAGAGTCTCGCCAGGAAGAGCATTGTGCACTTCAGGCGGTGAATCTAGAGTTGATGCTTGGCTTCGGTGAACTGTGCCCTCTTTTTCTTGACTTCAGCGGAGAAATCTGGAAAAACCGCTATGTGCACATTGCCCTTCTAATGGGTGAGCTGCAGGATAGTGTCTCAGTAATTTGGGAGCTTCACGATGAAGGTGCGCATAGGGGTGTCACTTGGAGGAGGTTTGGCTGCCAGGCAGTGGGCAAGCTCCACCACAAACGTGGATGAGAAGGCCTTCCTGCCAAAGGTATTAGAAAGGCTTCCAGAAACATGGGGGGGGGGGGGCGGTCAGAGCCCTCAGTCCACTCAGGGAGACCCACGAAGTTTAGATTGCAGCGGCAGAGTCTGTTCTCCATGTCATCTTATTTGCTGAGAACAGAATTTAATTGATTTTGCAGCCACTCGGTAGTAACGTGCAGTGGAGGTAGGCTGTCCTCCACGTGGCTAATGCGGCACTCTGTAGCAGTCACCCTCTCCTGCAGCTTGTGGATATCCTGCCTGATGAGGGATATGTCGACCTTAACCTACTCAATCCGGTCTGTAAGAGTGGTCTGGCAAAGGGATATAGCCCCAAGTACCTTAGCGGTATCCCCCGTGATGGGTTCCTCTTCTTCCAGAATCGGAGCTGTGCCATCTTCCCCCTCTGGGTCCCACTCCTCATGGCAGAATTTATCCAGCATAACAACAGCTCTGGATACCTGCTTTGGTGGCGACATGAAGACAGGAGGAGTGTGTGCCAGGGTAAATCGTTGTCTGGCAAGTTTGGAGAGGAAAGTCCCCCAGGATCGGTATGAAGGATAATACTCAAGTGGAGCTCCTATTCAGCACACCTTATGCCATGCAGCACCAGGCCATGCCCCTCGCTTCACTCTATTCTTATAAATGAAAAACATCTGACCTGGTGAGAAAAGAGGCTATTAAAGTGTTACTAAACCCAGCAATATAAAAACAATTCACCCCCCCCCCCCCACAGTGCACACAGCTTTTAAATCTTCTTTTTATATCAAAGTACTGCTGCTATATATCTTTTTTCATCTGTATATTGCAGTCAGGTGATAAACTGCAAAGAGCCAGGGCTTCCACAGTGTTCATATATGGGGAGATTTCACTCTCTGATGATGTAAGTTCCTTTGCATCAGTGACTATTCACCCCCAATCCGACCAGAGCTGATTGGTGCTTTGCCAATGACATGCTGAGTTCACAAATAAACAATCACTACCTCTAGAAATGCACTTCAGTCTGTGTCCATGTGAAACAGGAAGACCGAACAGAGCATGTGCAACCTTTCCACACTTCCTGCATGTAGTATAGTATAGTATAGTCTAATATATTGTAGTAGACAGGGCAAGAAGTATCTGGCCATACATGATTGAATAGCCTTTTTACACAATACAGAGCATTTACCCCTTAAGTTACACAGTGAGTATAGCAAGCATGCTATTCTTCATATACAGACAGATTTTACTGTTGTGGGTTTAGTAACACTTTAACATACACTTTTGCCCTCATTCAAACAGAATTAAAGTGGAGGTGTGCTCACCCCTGCAAAAAAAAGTCAGCAGCTACACATATTGTAGCTGCTGACTTCTAATAATAGGACACTTACCTGTCCTGAAGTCCAGCGATGTTGGCACCGCAGCTGATGAGCTGATGTTTCCAAAGCTGTCAGATGCTGCCACCATCATTGTTGGTAAGGGAACCCAGCAATGAAGCATTGCGGCTTCACGCCGGGCCCCTACTGCACATGCGCGAGGCACCACTGTGCTCTGCTATTGGCCCGGCGGTGGAGGGAGGAGGAGGGAGCCGGACTGCTGACGTAATTCACCATGGCCTGGTCTCCTGGAAGTGGGGACAGTGTACCTGCCAAATGTGGCACCAGAGGGGGAGAGGAAACAAATGAGCGGAAGATCCACTTTTGGTTGGAACTCCGCTTTAATATAGGTGCAGTTTCAAAGGATGAATAGCTCCACCAATTTCTTAAGCTGGCCATACATCTTACAATTTTCTTCTACCATTCCTTTAGATTTGCCTACCTGGATGCAGATTGAAAGTGTTGTTTAGGTTTGACCTCATATTATATGTTTTTTGGTAAATCTAAAGGAAAATTGTACAAGAAAATTGCATAATGTATGACCAGCCATATATATATATATATATATATATATATATATAGTATCTCATAAAAGTGAGTACACCCTCACATTTTTGTAAATATTTTATTATATCTTTTCATGTGCAAACACTAAAGAAATGACACTTTGCTACAATGTACAGTAGTGAGCGAGTGCTTGTATAACAGTGCAAATTTGCTGTCCCTTCAAAATAACTCAACACACAGCCATTAATGTCTATGGTGTACGTTTATAAAGCAGTGTAAAAAATCCACTGCACAGTTCTCCGGCATTCACAGAGGAGATCGTTCTCCCCTGTGTGCCTGCTTATAAAGGTGTGTAGATCACTTCACAGTTTGTGAAGTGAAGTGATCTACAAACGCTTTAAACTGTGGAGAACGCCCTGATCTCGTGAGACATTACGAGATTATGGCACCGAAATTCACAGAAACTCAGAGATGTCCATTTATTAAGCAGTGATAAATTATCACTGCTCAGTAACGGACATCTCCGAGGAGCCCGCCCAAACAGTAAATACAATTATTAGCCCCCCTACACTATATATGTGTATATAAGCACATACACACCTTATATATACATATATATACACATACATTATATGTACAGGTATATACACACATACATCATATACATGTATATACATATATACACATATACAGGGCAGGGGGACATGGCTGATGTGTTGGGGGGTCTGAACGAGGCAGGGGGAAGTCTCTAATCTTCCTCCTTCCCCGGGATTCCCTCTTCACCCCCCCAATTCTCCACCTCTGAGCTGGTGAAGCGGGGAGGGTGAATTCTGCCCGAGATCACCTGTGATGTGCAGTGATCACTGCTTTTTAAACTGACCGTTTCTGTGTCAGTGAATGAGAGTTGGAGATGTGCAGAGATAATCGGAGAAGAACAGCTTCTCTCCCCATTATCTCTGCTTTATAAACTGAAAATAAGCTGTGATCAGCGGTGATCCTTGGGATCACGGCTGATCACAGTTTTATAAAAGGACACCTAAACCACTGGCAACAAAAGTGAGTACACCCCTAAGTGAAAATGTCCAATTTGGGCCTAATTAGCCATTTTCACTTCCTAGTGTCATGTGATTCATTAGTGTTACAAGATCTCAGGTGTGAATGGGGAGCAGGTGTGTTAAATTTGGTGTTATCACTCTCACTCTCTTATACTGGTCACTGGAAGTTCAACATGGCACCTCATGGCTAAGAACTCCCTGGGATCTAAAACAAAGAATTGTTGCTCTACATAAAGATGGCCTAGGCTATAAGAAGATAGCCAAGACCCTGAAACTGAGCTGCAGCACGGTGGCCAAGACCATACAGTGGTTTAACAGGACAGGTTCCACTCAGAATAAGCCTCGCCATGGTCAATCAAAGAAGTTGAGTGCACGTGCTCAGCGTCCTATCCAGAGGTTGTCTTTGGGAAATAGATGTATGAGTGCTATCAGCATTGCTTCAGAGGTTGAAGGGGTGGGGGGGTCAGCCTGTCAGTGCTCAGACCATACGCCGCACACCGCATTAAATTGGTCTGCATGGCTGTCGTTCCAGAAGGAAGCTTCTTCTAAAGATGATGCACAAGAAAGCCGGCAAACAGTTTGCTGAAGACAAGTAGACTAAGGACATGGATTACTGGTAGGGATGGGTGAATGGTTTGGCCCGAGCATACGTTTGGGCCGAACATTTGCTGTTCACCCGCTCCCCGAATTTAGAACATTATGGGGTGTTTGGCGCAACTTCAGTGCCGCTAACACCCCATAATCGCCCGAACGTCCATGCCCGCAGATGGTGCGCATAGCTCCTCCTCCATGGAATAGCTGCCGTTGTCTGCACTGGCTTAGTTTTGACGTTTTATTTATAGTGCAGGGCAGGGCCACCAGGTGATGTGCGGATGACCCCGACCCCTTCTTATGTCATGCGACACTCAATTACATCTCTGGATGGCTCCGTCCTTCACTCTAAATAAAACATCATAAGAAAGAGAGCTCAGTCAGCGGGAGCCCTCCCAAGGAGGAGGAGCTGTTTGTTTTTGGTTTTTTTTCGGGTCCGTCGCTCGCCGTGATTGACGATGGATTACAACGGGGGACACTTATTTTTCTTTTTTCTTTTTTAATAAAGGACTAGTCCCTAATTGTCTCCTGTGTTTTTTTATTTTTTGACACTTTTTGGTAGAGTAGTAGGGGTACGATGTACCCGATACTAATTCACATGGGGGGGTCGGGATCTAGGGGCCCACTTATTAAAGGGGGCTTCCAGATTCTGATAAACCCCTACCCACAGACCCCCACAACCACAGCCCAGGGTTGTGGGAAAGAGGCTCTTGTCCCCATCAACATAGGGACAAGGTACTTTGGGGCGGGGGGGTGCAAAGCAACCATGCTCCCCATGTCGAGGTCATGTAGCCTGGTACGGTTCAGAACCCTATGCTATGCTGGCTGGCCATGTTGCATCCTCGGATAAGGGACTGGTTTGGATTTTAGGGGGGACCCCACGTCAATTTTTTTTAAAATTTTGGCCCCCAAAGGGACTGTTATGGCTTAGGCGGGGGATCCTACGCAATTTTTTTCAGTGGTTTTTTTTTGTATATTACCAGGAACCGACAATACATTACAGTCGTGATAATTAGAGTTGAGCGAACACCTGGAAGTTCGGGTTCTGCTGGTCCGTCCGAACTTCGTGACAAAGTCCGGGTCCGGGTCCGGACGGAACCCGAACGATCGCACGGAGCAAGCCCAAGGCAGGCCTGGGCCTGGGCCTGAAACAGTGCTTCAAGCCTGCCTGGTCGTCTTGGGCTTGAAGGTCCACAAGCGAGTTGAGATTAATAGTGCTGACATTACATAACAGCCAAGGACCATTATATGTTTTTTTTTGGTGACTTTTTTTAACGCATCCTAGGGGGCGGATTCGGTATTGTCAGGGAAACCCCCGGTTTTAAAATTTTTTTTAACTGCACCCCAGGGGGGATTTTAGGTTTGGTCAGGGAATAGGCTCCTACGTTGTACCGGTCGGTCGTATCGTATCCCAAGACTTGGCATGGTCCGATGTACTGG
>BLSH010535609.1:378599-394785 GCA_018402905.1 Glandirana rugosa
ATATATATATATATATATATATATATATATATATATATATATATATATATATATATATATATATATATATATATATATATAGTAGATGGACCAATATACTGTACACATATACACAATCCCCCAAGTGTACATTGCATTGAAGACTAATAAACTTTTAGACAAATATGTTATTCATGAATGAGTAACACCTACCAGCCAGAGTTAGTATATATTCCTGGATCCTTGATCCTATTGAATTGATGGCTGTACAGTTATATCGTCCAAAATCATTATCTGATATTGGAGTTATCTTAAAAAAAAGAAAATATATTATTATTTTCACAAGTAATAATGAGGTGATTATTGTTTGAATAGAAACCAATCAAAAATCAAAACTATAATATAGAGCAAAAGAAAGTTGGCTCTTCATACTTTAAGCATCCTTATGCAAAGAAACTAAGAATATATCGATGCTCGCTGCAGAAAGCACCATTGTGTGTTTAACCACTTGCCACCCGGAATATTTACCTCCCATCATGACCAGGACATTTTTTGCTTTTTGGCGCTGTGTTACTTTAAGTGATAATTGCGTAGTCAGACAACACTGTATCCAAATTCAATTTATATAATTTTTGTCACACACATCTTTTTTCTGAAAAAAAACACAATAGGCGTACATTGATTGGTTTGCAAGAAAGCAATACCATCGCGCACGTGCCCTCACACCTGGAAGTGCTGGATCACGTACTAGATACATGATCCCAGTGCAGGATAGCAGTCTGCCGCCGCACTCCTACGTGAGGTGGTCAGCAAGCAGTTAATACAATCAAAGTATTGGCTAGTAAAAACAAGTGGTAAAAAGCACCAAGTAATATAGACAAGGAAATCAAATGAAACCAGCACTGGGGTTGATTTACTAACGCAAACAAGCTGCTCACTTTGCAAGGAAATCTTTACTTTTTAAGGGAATATCCTTAACTTAGTAAATGTGGTGAATAAGGATGGGCCGAACACCGCCTCTCCGGTTCGCAGCAGAACTCCCGAACAGGGGAAATGTTCTAACCTGAACAGTGAACCCCATTTCAGTCTATGGGAGCCAAACAGGAAAAATCAAATGCCCATTTTGAAGGCTTATATGCAAGTAATTGGCCAGGTATGGGGGTCTGGGTTCTGACCTGGGGGACATGTATCAATAAAAACTATTTTTTTTTTTTTTTTAAGGAGCAGTGATTTTAATTATGCTTAAAGTGCAACAATAAAAATGAAAAAGTTGCTTTAAATATATTGCCTGGAGGTAACACCTTAATGTGCCTATAAAGTGGCTCATCTGTAGCATGCAAAAAACATGCTAAAAATAGTGTCCTTCAATGTAAATCCATCATCAATCATGCCGCCCCAAAAAATAAAAAAAATAAAAAACGCTCTTGCCTCCTGGGAAGCCTCCCGCCGACTGTCTGCTCTGCTCTGTGACATTTCTTATATAGGTAAGGGTGGGGCCACCTGGCCACATCATCTGGTTACACCTCCCCTTCTGACATCACAGACTGGTGCATGCTGGGCATGTGACCTAATAAGGGGGCTTGGTCAATGGGTGGCATGGCAAGGTGGCCCCTTATCTATATAAGAAATGTCAAATTGCAGAGCAGACATTCAGCAGGAAGCCTCACAGGAGGCAGGAGCATTTTTTATTTTTTTTTCGGGTTGGTGAGCGGCGTGATTGACAAGGGACACTATTTCTTTATTTTTTAACCCCTTCCTTACCCGGCACTTAAACCCCCCCTCCTGCCCAGACCAATTTTTGGCTTTCAGCACTGTCGCATTTTGAATGACAATTGAGCGGTCGTGCGACGTTGTACCCAAATAACATTTGCGTCCTTTTTTTCCCACAAATAGAGCTTTCTTTTGGTGGTATTTGATCCCCTCTGCGTCATTTCTGATCGCCGCTATAAACAAAAAATGAGCGACAATTTTGCAAAAAAGAACAATATTTTTTACTTTTTGCTAAAGTACAAATCCATTAAAAAAATTATTCATCAGTTTTGGCCGATATATATTCTTCTACATATTTTTGGTAAAAAAAAAACCGCAATCGGCTTATATTGATTGGTTTGCGCAAAAGTTATCGCATCTACAAACTGGGAATTGATTTATGGCGTTTTTATTATTTTTTTTTTTTTTTACTAGTAATGGCGGCGATCTGCGATTTTTATCGGGACTGCGATATTGGGGCGGACATGTCGGACATTTTTTACACTTTTTTGGGACCAATGACATTTATACAGCGATCAGAAATTTAAATGTCCACTGATTACTGTATAAATGTCATTGGCAGTGAAGGGGTTAACCTACAGGGGGCAGTGAAGGGGTTAAATATGTTCCCTGGGTGTGTTCTAACTGTGGGGGGGCAGGGCTGGCCGGGACATAACAGATCTAACTGATCCCAGTGACAGGGATCAGTAGATCTGTTATGTCCCCTGTCACAGAACGGGGAACCGCCGTGTTTACAACGGCGGTTCCCCGTTCTGAGGCTCCTAAAGGCGATCGCCGGGTCTCGGGCGGACATCGAGTCCGCCCGACCCACGCGCACGCGCGCGCCGCCGCTGCCGCCACGGGGCGCGCCTGGAGCGTGCGCAGTGGAGGACGTCCATGGACATCCTCCGGGCATTTCAGGTCCGCGCTGGAGCCGTACTTCGGCTATAGCGCGGACCTGGAGTGGTTAATAAAGAAATTGTCTCTTGTGTTTATCAACTTTTGACACTTTTTTGGTGAATGGGTAGGTGCACAATGTACCCGATACCCATTCACATGGGGGACGGGATCTGGGAGCTTTCATATTCCAATAAGCCCTCCACCCGCAAACCCCCACAACCACTGGGCATGATTGTGGCGATGAGGCCCTTGTCCCCATCAACATGAGGACAAGGCACTCTGGGTTGGGGGGGCAGAGCCCCTCCTGCCCTTAAGCACCTACCCCCCATGTTGAGGGCCATGTGGCCTTGTATGGTTCAGGAGGGGGTGCTCATGCATCCCCCCTTTCCTGACCTGCTGGGCTGCATGCTTGGATAAGGGTCCAGTACAGATTTTAAGGGGGACCCAATCCATATGGTTTTTTAAATGTTGGCATGGGGTTCCCCTCCAAATCCATAGCAGACCCAAAGGGCCTTGTATGGACTGGGGGAGAGGGACACCACACCGTTTGTTTCTTTATTTTTTAACCAGCACTTTTTTTTATTGTTCAGTTGTCAGTGGGGAAACCCATTGACAGCTGATGACTCCTCGGTTGTTAAGGATGCCATGGCCGTCTTCCCGGCCCCGCTCCTTAACAACAAGCTTACACTGTGCCCTGATTGGGCAAAGTTTTGCCCAATCATGGAGCAGAATGCACTGTGCAGCACACAGTGTATTGCAGGGTGTTCACTGGGGAAATTCAGGTGTTCAGCAAACGGCCATACAGGCAAATGTTCCTCCCATGCTCGGGCCGAATCGTTCACCAATCCCTGGTCATGAAATACACTTTTCAAAGAGTACCCAACTCGTTATGTCTCACACCAAATGTAAATATCAATAAAACATTCTCCATATTTAACCATGGAGTCTGGCATACAGTTGGCCACACTCATGTGCAGTCTCCTTTCTTGTCCTATGACTGATCCAAGCATGTATATATTTTAAAAAGGGAGCATGTAATGATGCATCCAGCTTGTATTATTCTGGCATGTTAGTAATACCAGTTCAACTGTAACAGAACAATACACCAACAAAAACAAATGCACATAGAAACTAGGTATTGGTGAGGTAGCACAGTTAGAGCAAATCAAAGCATATGCAGTACATGCAGCACTTTTATGGCTATAAAAGGTGCAACAGAGCCATCTTTATTTCCATTGGTGAAGGTTATAATTGGATAATCCAAAGGTGTCTTGCTTGGGTTTGACTCCAGTAAAGTTACAATAAACTATCCATATCTAAGCTGTTTAAACCAGTGCTGGCTGCATACATTTCAACTTATGACTGACAGTGCCTCTCCATTATTGCACTGGCCAAATACTCCATTCAGTCTCAAAATGTTTATTACACAAAGAATACAGGTTGTGGGGCAGAAGGTGAAATAGTCTGCACATTACAGTTTCCACAGTTGATTTTGTTTGCAATGTTGTAAAATGTTCATACATTTTAGAAATGTCTTTATTTCCCATTGGGGAAATGTAACTTCTTACAAATTTCCATAATAATAATAGTGTCAGGTCACACTTTGTTTCATCTGTTTGTGTTTCAAATATTAAAAATGGAACAAATGTAAGGAAACAAGAAAAGGTTATTACCAGACTGCTATGTCATCAAACAATATTTTTTGAACTGTATACATGTACTGTAATTATAAATGCACAATAAACCACAATATCATGTTTATTGCTACCACTGATATTGCAGTCACATGAATGCAATCGCATTTAGATTTTTCCCATACAGACATTGAGTAAAATTTTGCAGACTTATAGACGACAAGAAGCATATACATAAAAATTATAACATTACTTTAAAGTGATTGTAACATTTAGTTTATTTATTTATTTTTTTAAATAACAAACATGTCATACTTACCTCCTTTGTGCAAGGTTTTTGCACAGAGTGGCTCCAATTGTCATCTTCTGGGGTTCCTTCACAGTGCTCCTGGCTCCTCAATGCATCAAGTGCCCCCATGGGGAAGCGCTTCCCTGGGGACCATCATGCGGGTATGATTGTCTGTGTCAATGGATGAAGCAGTAGGATTCGGCCCTGCCCCTGGCTCCAAGGTCATTGGATTAGATTGACAGCAGCGAGAGCCAATGGCTGTGCTGCTATCATTCTATCCAATCAAGACCTGAGACACCAGCTGGAGCGGGTGTGCTCATTCCGACGCTAGAAAGACTGGGTTCAGGTAAGTAAAAGGGGGGCAATGGGGGACCGCTAAACTAAATGAGGTTTTTCACCTTAATGCATAGAATGTATTAAGGTGAAAAAACTTGAGGGTTTACAGCCCCTTTAAAGCCTAACTCCAGGCAGATATAACAGATGCAATACCAAATTCATTTTTTTTTTTATGGAAGCATTATAAGTACCTAAATTTGACGTGATTTAGTATTTTGTGGTCCCCTAAAGAGCACAGTTCAGACTGAGAAAGAAAGAGGCAGTACGAAGAACCAGTGAGCTGTTCTGAATTGCAGTGAACATGCTGATAGGAGGAGAGAAAGCAGAGTGACAGAGAGATGAGCTCACCAGTCTACCTCTTTTCCTTCAACTGTCCAATCTCAGGTTGGCGGGGGAGGCAAGATCTGTGTTACCGGACTGCAGTTGAAATAAATTAGGTCTCCTTTCCTGTTATACAAGGTTGTGTGGTGTGGCACAACCATGCTAATCTTAGAACTAAATTGACAAAAATACAAATCATTTGACAGGTAAAACAGCTCCCTTATAAGTATTTCTGATGCAGTACATTTTTCTGAAGCTTTGCAATATTGTAGTAATGCAAAAAAACGAGGGCAATAAAATTAAATGGAAATGTATATTGCCAGAAAAATGAAGACATATAGCCATGAATATTTTACAATCCATACAGCTCAGTTGTGCAAATATTATTAGACCATGCATACATTGCTTTAGCAGCTGTAGCAACTGAAACTGGGCAAAGGTGTTCTTTTGTATTTGAGAGAAGGGAACCTGTACAGGGAGATGATCATATGGTAAAAGCACTTTTATGCCTAGCACTTTTTTACTGTCCTGGCTGTTAGATACTAAATATGTACCCATGGAGCAAGGGCCAAGTATAAGAAGGTTAAAGGTTGTGGTATAAATGTGGCAAAAGGTTGAGAAGTTTTTCATAGTTGAGAGAAAAAAGAAAGGGGAATGATGCAGGTGAGGTAGGAAAATCAAAGGTAGGGGTTAGAGATGGAAGCAGGGAATAATTCCATGCCAGCAGTCAACACTGTAGAAGTTAATTGTGGAATTGGTCCACTAAAAGGGATTCTATGCAGCAACAAACTGTTATCTTCCATATTTGCTTCTGGTTCTCCTGGTCCCTTTCCCACTTTTTATGCATTTCCTCTGTATTGTGATGTATCGTCCGTGATGACGCTCAATTAATGAGCGAAACGCGTTGACGTCACGTCCGGTCCGTCACAGGCAACTTGCGTCACTTCCGGTTCTCGTGGTGGTTCTCACTGGAACGCACGCCATCGCTGTTAAGATTGTCAGGATTTTTTACCACACATGCTGAAGACCTAGTTGGGTTCTGTAAGTACGATTTGTATACTTGCGCAATAAAAGATCTATCGTACAGTACACACTATGGTTTTCTTTATCTCTATTTCCTGAGTGCCCTTGGATACCGCATCAGTGAAAGGATTAGTATCATTGAGATCTTTTTGACGTCCGGGATCTAGAGCCCCCACCAGAATCTGGCTTTTTTTGACCCACTGACTGAAAAGCAGTGGGTCTACGTCCTCTGGTGAGTGTGGGCACAAAGGGGGTCACCATCCAATGTGTGTCACTTCACTGCACATTTATTGATTGTTGGAGCACGGATTTGCACTTTATCTACAGCACTCATCACTTTGAAGCACTCATCACTTTAATCAAGGACTAGTCTATTGACATATGATCTTTGGGACTGGTGTTCATTCCGTTGTTTTTGACTTCATGGCAGGTTGTTAACCTGAGTACAGCAGTCCCCAGTCGTGTATTCTATATCAGTCATTGGTTATCATACACATTTATTTTACATCATGTGATTTATTTATTGATTGTTCACAATGTTATTTTGTATTATTCATTCTAGATATATTTTATTTTATTTTTTAGGTTGATTTATCTTTTAGAGGGATGGGCGCTGATTTATATTTCAATAGATTTCCTCTGTATATTTGATTGGTTTTAATTGTGCATAGTGAGCACTCTGAAACGCCATTGGCATCACATAGTGAACACTCTGCAGTGTGTCACAAAGCATCTTGGGAGCCGCTACACCATCCTGGCATCCACACTGTGGCAACGCTGCGTCCCACATTGCGCTCCATTGGCACTTTTGGGCTTCTGAGTGGACTTCCTCCCCGGCTACAGCACCTATCCAGCTACTCCCACACTACCTGAGAATATGGGAGATCGTGGATCTTAGCCGCTACTTGCCCAGATATCAGCCTCCAACAGCGGATGTTTTCCACTGGGCTCTGATGCCTACACCATCCTCCCAGCACCTTCCCTGTGCCTTGTGGATACCACACACAGCACTCTGCCCACAATGATCTTGATTGAGCCTGCTATTTCTTGTTATCCTATGAGTAGGGGATTATTAAACAACGCTTGCAAAATACTGCACTCTCTTGTTTTTTTTTCTCTTTTTTCCTAATCTGCAGAGTGAGCTATGAGCTATGCTCTAAGAATAGCCGCCTAAGCTGCAGACTGAACATTGACACTTTTATATATTTTTTCATTTTAGCCTGTGCGCCTGCCACCCATCTGTTTTCTAATCTGTAAACTGCTAGTAATTATTGTAGACTCTTGTGAATGCCATTGTGACAGGTCCTTAAAGTGGAGGTAGTTAGAGCAACCTGAATTTGTTGCCCATGTCGGCAATGTTTCTGAAACTGGTGCAAATGCTTACCAAAATTTAGTGCATTTAGTCATAAAGGAAACTACCATGAGAAAGATACTAGTAAGGTTTTATTGAATTCCCCTGAGTATTTATGCATTAGTAGTATAATGAACTTTGAAGAAACGTGGCATAATTGTTATCTGCCATATCATTCCTATATTTCACCACACTATAATAACAAATAAAATGTTGACGTATTTATATATTTAAGCTGATAGAATGTTCCTATAATTTAAATATTTGAAAAATGGTTGCATTGTTTGTTTTCAAAAGAAAAATAAAACCTGGCATTGGCTGCCCATCTAAATTTAATGTACAAAAAATACCTCTAGCCAACACATATAGTTATATAGTTAGTCAGGTTGAAAAAAGACACAAGTCCCTCTAGTTCAACCAATTAAAAAAAGAAAAATATATATAACCATACAATCCCATATACACATTCGTCAAGTCCTTACCAAAGCCACTTAGGACACTAATAGACCTTAACCCGGTGGAAGCTATCTTTGCTATGCCACATCCTCTAAGGAGATGCATTTCATTATGCTATCAGGCCGTCCAAGCCCTGCAATCAGACCACTGGCCATCGTTTCTTCATAATTGGGAAGCTGACCTAAAATCTTCTCTTTCAGATAAACAACGCTCGGTCATATTACAGCTAGCACACTCGTCCTCCATATCCACCAGGATAGCGGAATCCAACTACAAACTTTTAACCAGATGGCATTACTCTCCAGTAAACTTGAACAGGTTTTTTCCGGATGTATCTCCACTCTGTTGGAGAGGGTGTGGAGAGAAGGCCACCCATGCTCACATTTGTGGGCATGTGCCCCTTTATAAGACCCTTTTGGCTGGAAGTTAAACATTGGACTGAATGTATCCAGGGCACAGCCATAGGATTAGATCCATGGCTGATGCTCTTTCACTCCACACCCGAACCAGTAGGACGATATAAAAAAATTGATTACCCCCCTCCTGTTTAATGCAGCCAAATTGCTAATTCCCAGGTACTGGAAACAACCCACTATCCCCTCTGTTAAACAGTGGTTTCAAGTAATAGACAATATATATTACATGGAAGACTTAACCTATGATATGAGGGGGAAATCCGAAATTTCATCGAAAATATGGTCCTGCTGGTTCGCGTTTAAATACTCATCTAAATATGCTGAAGTTATGTCGTCTTAGTAAACATATATGTGTGGACAATTAGCTATGTGACAGAAGCTTAGACGGTGAAGCCGGGAGTAGGCCTCCTCTTCTACTGCCACCCCCCCCCCTTCCCCATCCAACCTCTGTGACCCTCTGGTCTTTTCCTCCATTTTTCTCTTCTATACTCTCTTTCCATTTTTGATTTAAGTTACTCAAATTTACAGTGTTAAGTTTTGATGTTGAAAGTAACCATGCTGTGGCCTAGATAGGCTCGTTAGGGCCCCCCCCGGGGAGGTTACACCCAGTAGGGTACACAAACGGCCCCATATGCGGATGGCCAGAAGTGACCCTTAGCTTGTAACACTAATCACGAGCCACATTGCATGTATGACTTTATATGTATAGTGCGATAGGCCGAACACTGTAATTCATGATGACCCACACTGTTTATCATGTATGTTTCTGTTAATGGTTTACCCTATTCTTTTTCAAATAAAAACTTATTGAACAAAAAAAAAAAAAAAACAATCCCATATACACAATCATTCACCCACAGTTGATCCAGAGGAAGGCAAAAAAGCCCAGCAAAGTATGATCCAATTTGCTATAGTGGGGGGGGGGGAAATCCTTCCTGATCCCCGAGAGACAATCGGAAATTCCCTGGAACAACTTTACCTATAAACGTTAGTACCCAGTTATATTATGTACATTAAGAAAAGAATCCAGGCCTTTTTTAAAGCAATCTCTTGTGCTGGCCAGAACCACCTCTGGAGGGAGTCTATTCCACATTTTCACAGCTCTAACACAGCATATAAAAGTGTCTTTGACAATCTACACACCAAGTAAACTGCTTTTATGATAGAACCAGAAGGTGTGATTCTAAATATATATTTTCATTAAAGAAGACGTAAAGTCTTCTTTTTTAATTGTACCTACATGTAAGACTATAATAAGACTTAACTGTACATACTGTAAATATCTCCTAAACTTGCCCAGTTTAGGAGATATTTACTATATACACTGCCAATTACATCATCGGTGCATGCGCCCTGAAGGAACGGCTGTATGTACCATTTCTTCAGAGCCCTGTGGTGTGACCGGCAGCTCCCACGCATGTGAAATTATCAGCCACTTACAGTGCCGAAGCCTGCAAACCCAGAAGAAACACTGGGGAAAATGTCAGGTGTCCCAGTCATGTGCTGGCGCTGCTGCAGGGCTTCGTTCTAAGGTAAGTATTTCATAATGAGCTAGTATCCGATGTATACTAGCTCATTATGCCTTTGTCTTACAGTTTTTTTGGGACTTTACAACCTGTTTAATGCACTGCCTACAGACTGTTAAGTATTCAGACCACCTAAAATACTACCTGGTTAAGCAAGAGACCTTTCTTTCAAACATCTTTGACATCTGCATATGACCCCCAGAAAAAATAAATTAAAAGTCTTAAAACCATAAAATATACAAGTAAAGCTATGATCAGAGAGGGTTTACCTCTAGTAGTATTTTCTTCCCATCCCTGTATGTCTTTATATTTGTTATATTCCTTGCTGGTAACAAAATTTTGTCTCTACTCCAAAAAATTGATGATGACGGGTTGGAAATCACATCACAACTGATATTAATTGGATTGTTTTCCCAGGAGTAGTAGATGGTTTGATTTGAAATAAATTTAGGTGCATCTGTAGGAAAATAAATGGGATTCCTCATGAATATAAAAATAAATTATATTTGCTTCAGTACTTTTACTGTCCTTCGTTACAGTTGCAGAAATATTCATTACAGCATTACATTACATTCATATTGTTTTTGTATCTCAGATATTAATTCACAGAAGTTCATGGTTAGGCAAAATAAATATTGAGAAAATGGCAGTAGATATAACAGTTGTAATATAGCAATATTTATGTAATAGAATTTATGTTAATAATAATTTATTAATAAAATAGTAGGCGTGCCTTTCACTTAATTTTTTTCTTTATCGATTACGAATTTATTTCTATGGCATTAGTAGTATTTATTAAAAAAAGCACTAAACTCAAATTTGCTAGTATTCCAGGCTAGTAACATCACATTCTCACAGATATACCAAAAACTCAACTTGCTACATAACTTTCAAGATATCAGACAAATGATCTTAGCTCACAAATCTATAACATTTTATTATTATATTAATATAATTAATTAAAATGTACATATATAATATTTTACTTTAAGTTGTATATAAAAACAATAAATATGTATTCTTCATATCATGGTGGCTTATCAGTGAGTCTCCTTAGGAAATGAGTTGATCACTAAGGTCAGGTACCTTGTTATTATTAGAGAATATATGAATTTTATGTTGGTGACACATAAGCTGGCCACACATAACTTGAATTTTATCCAATTTCTCTGAATCAGCAGAAATGTGAGCAATGGGTGGCTGTGCTGACACCACCCAGCTTAACAAACTTCAATTCAGAAATCAAAGGAGTCAGTCAGGAAACAGCCAAGCAGTGACTACAGCTAATGAAATACAGTCACTGTTTGGGTATTCTGACAGCACTGAGTGCCAGCTATCAAAATACAAAAGCCAGCAATAGAAGATTCATCCACACTGTTTAGTGTGTAGGGGAATCTATGGAATATATGGGCTGAATAAGAAAACTCTTTACATGTTCTAACAGCATATATGTTGATAACTATTAAGTGAATATATTGTATTGTGGCTAGGACTGGTGTCTAAAATTCCCTCATCCCCTGCTGTCCCTCGTTACCCTCACTGGGAGTCACTTCAGGTTATTGAACTAGTAAGTGGAACTTTTATTTACTGTGCTAATATTTTACCTTCTGTAAATTTCTTCACAATGACACATTTTGGGAACGCATTAGGTATCCTCCAATTCCACTGCTTTTCTGTGATGAAAAATACTACAATCTTTGACAGCATACACTGGTAGTACATGTCCATAGTATACAAATGTGTCTTTTCAGGTGACATCATATCATCAATACGATCACTTTACTCTTACCCATCAACACAGGTATACACATCTGGTATCTTGTCTAAACCATTTAGTATTTCTATTCGATATGGAACTCGACAGGGGTGTCCCTTATCTCCCACCATATTCAACCTAATAATAGAACCACTAGTGGAAGCTATTTGTTCCAACTCATCTATCAAAGGTTTTTCTTTTCAAGGCCCCCCCACACAAGATAAACCTGTTTGCCTATGACATCATCTTAATGTTGACCAATCCGGCAAAGTCTCTCCCTATAGCCTACAAGGTGCTGCAACAATTCAGTGATATCTTTTACTATAAGACAAACATTTCGAAATTGGTGATTTTAGATCTACTATTTAATTTAATTGATTTGTATACAATATAATATATACTGTTTTAATCACTTAGGTCATGGCTATATGAGTCATATGTCAGGTTCCATGAAGTCAAGAACTAAGCTGAGTTTTTGGTATGTCCATGGAATAAGTAATAAAAATATACATTGCTCAAAAAAATTAAAGGAACACTGTGAAAACACATCAACTCTCAATGGGGGAAAATATCATGATTGATATCTATACTGATCTGGACCGAGTAATGTGCTAAGAACAAAAGGATGCAACATCGTTTGATGGAAATGAAAATGATCAATCTACAGAGGGCTGAATTCAAAGACACCCTAAAAATCAAAGTGAAAAAATTATGTAGCAGGCTAGTCCATTTTGCTGAAATTTCATTGCAGCAACTCAAAATGGTGCTCAGTAGATTGTATGGCCCCCATGTGCTTGTATGCATGGCTGAGAATGTTGAGGCATGCTCCTAATGAGATGACGGATGGTGTCCTGGGGTATTTCTTCCCAGATCTGGACCAGTGCATCACTGAGCTCCTCAACAGACTGAGGTCCAACCTGGCGGCATCAGATGGACTGAAACATAATATCCCAGAGGTGTAATATTGGATTTAGGTCAGGTGAGCGTGGGGGCCATTCAATGGTGTCAAT
The DNA here is from genome assembly GCA_018402905.1 of Glandirana rugosa. Lineage (NCBI taxonomy): Eukaryota > Metazoa > Chordata > Amphibia > Anura > Ranidae > Glandirana > Glandirana rugosa. The sequence continues at coordinate 391,346 of BLSH010535609.1, forward strand.
CTCTTCATCCTTCAGGAACTGGCTGCATACTCTACATACACATGAGGCTGGGCATTGTCATGCACCAGGAGGAACCCTGGACCCACTGCACCAACGTAGGGTCTGATAATGGGTCCAAGGATTTCATCTCAATACCTAATGGCAGTCAGGGTGCCATTGTCTACCCTGTAGAGGTCTGTGTGTCCCTCCATGGATATGCTTCCCCAGACCATCACTGACACACCACCAAACCGGTCATTCTGAATGATGTTACAGGCATCATAACATTCTCCATGGCTTCTCCAGACCCTTTCATTTCTGTTACATGTGCTCAAGGCGAACGTGCTCTCATCTGTGAAAAGCACAGGGGACCTGCCAATTCTGGTGTTCAATGGTAAATGCCAATCAGCTCCATGGTACCAGGCAGTGAGCACAGGGCCCACTAGAGGACGTCGGGCCCTCAGGCCACCCTCATGAAGTCTGTTTTTGATTTTTTGGTCAGAGACATTCACACTAGTGGCCTGCTGGAGTTCATTTTGAAAGGCTCTGGCAGTGCTCATCCTGATCTTTCTTACACAAAGGAGCAGATACCGGTCCTGCTTATGGGTTATTGACCTTCTAAAGCCCTGTCCAGCTCCCCTAGAGTAACTGACTTTCTCCTGGGATCTCCTCCATGCTCTAGAGACTGTGCTGAGAGACACAGCAACTCCTGGAGGATTTGGACTGCCTATGCAACCTCAATAGGGACAAGGTATCGCCTCATGCTAGAAAAGTGGGCTCCACCTGCAAAACCATTCATGTTTTGGAGGTTGTCTCATTGTTGCCCATCTAGTACACATTAAAACCAAAGCAGATGAAACTGATTAACAACCCCATCTGCTACTTAACTGACCAGATCAATATCCCAGGAATTTAACTGACTTGATGCTATACTCTGATTAAAAAGTGTTTCTTTAATTTTTTTGAGCAGTGTATTTTTTGATAGATGAAGTTAAAAAGAAAGGTTTTCCCTTGTTATAAAATTGCTATATTTATTTTAGTAAATACACATTTTTCTACAACCCCTGCAACACAAAACAGATTGAAGGACTTTAGCGAAGCCTCCAGGTCATTTATATTTATATGCAGATATGTATCTGCCAAAGCTGCTCCTGCTACAGTTATAGTAGTTGCTTGCTTGTAATTTTGTAAATTGTTATAATATTAAATGTTGCAGCACCTGTCACCTGTCACTATAGATCACAAACAAATTCCGTTTTCTGATTGTGGCAGGAGCTGCAGCAGAGCTAAACTGTTGAATTTGTATAAGGGATTCTTATTCTTCATATTTACCTAATTGATCCATAATATTATTTTAATTTGTTCCTAAATATATTCTTTCTCTCTTTCTATCTAGTTTTATTTTACCAGTTTTCCTGTTCATATGCAAATGTGTTTATGTTTTTTCTCATTTTTCTTTGTTTGGCAGTGTTATGTCCAAAAATCTGTATTTTACATCTACAGTACATTTTTTGTATGATATTATACTACTCTTAAAAATATTTAGTTTTAATCTATTTTTACACCATCCGAATCATCGGAATTACCCAAAAAATCACACAGACAACAGGCAGAACAGTGGCTAAGTGGTTAGCACTTTTACCTGATAGCACTATGGTTGTCGATTCAAATCCCAACCTGTGCGGAGTTTATTGGACCTTTCTGTGCCTGCATGGGTTTCCTCCCATACTTCAAAGGCATGCTGGTAGGTTATTTGGATCCGGTCTATATTGGCCCTGGTATGTGTATGTATGAATGTGAGTTAGGGACCTTAAATTGTAAGATCCTTAAGGGCAGGGACTGATGTGAATGTACAATATATATGTAAAGTACTGTGTAAATTTACAGTGCTATATAAGTACTTGTAATAATAATTCCAGAGGTTTTGCTTTTCCCAAGGTATGCATTATATGCAAGCTAATGTGATTGCAAATTCATTACTGCAACCTATCCAAGAATTGTCACCTGTCTCCAAAGTCAGAGGATGGTAGCCTCCAGTGCTGGATAGCAGTCTGAAAGACTTCTATTAAATGAGTGAATGTTGTAATCAGTGATCTTACCTTATTTTAGAGGGTACATAGTTAGTTCTTTTGCTTGTTTCTAGTTTTACTGAACTACTTCGATCTAAGATTATGTGCTCTAGACTGTACAAATAGATCCAATTATGTTACAGAACTCAAATTTCAGCTGGTGAACAAAAGCTGAATAGAAAAGCCACATCACAATGCATAAATAAAGACATAAAGGAGCTGCCATAAACTTACATTCAACATTCAGATACATGCTTTTCTGATGACCACCAATTCTACTTGCTGCCTCACAGTCATATCTTCCCGCATCTGATAAAATCACATTTTTAATGTGTAAGGAGGATTTTCCATGGTGTCCTATACTTTCTATTCGTTCATCTAGGCTCTGTTAAAATATAAAGAACACATTGATTGCCCAAAATGCTAACAATTACTTCATCTTTTTTTAGCCATATAAATGAGCATAGAACAACACTACACGTACTGTTGACAACGGCTACCCCCTTATATCACAGCATAGAAAGTGAGGAACATTCCTGCAAAGGGTTCACTGACAGAAATAAAAAACAGACAGAAAATGGAACTCTTCTCCTTTATGCTAGAATTACGTTTTAATGAAAAGACAATGTGAATACGTTTATGATTGAGGAGCAAGGCATAATGGACTAACACATATTTAATAAGTGGTGTATATACAGTAGTACTGAACTTATAACAACATAAGGAGCAAACATGTAGAGTACATTTAACCATCAACTATATTATACATTAATAAATAGACTTTCCATAGTTTTACTTTACTTGTACCCATCCCCTAGCACCTCCCCCAAAAAGTTGTATACTTATTTTTATATGCTACTGCCAGATCCATACTGTGCAGACCACAATAGATGGACTTGCTGGGACCAGCTGTGAGAGTTTGCATTGGCAGCTGTGTGGCTGTCTGTGGGCAACATTGCATGGATCTGAGAGTATTGTGGACAGATAAGTAGAAGACTTTGGGGGGGGGGGGATACTGGGAGGTTGGTAACTTAAATAATATTTATATGGAAGCATTGTGACAGGTGTTATGAGAGTCTAGGTACGTTACAACGGGTGTCTGTCGGTGTGTCGACGGTTACGTTTGAGAGTGTCGACCAGGGTCGTTCAGGTAGATAACACCAGACGTGTCATACCTAGACCGTCATCGTATATTTTTATTCATATGTTGAAAAACCCCCTCCACGATCCCCTACCCATGTTCATTTCATTTTGATACCTTTCAGATAAATAATTACATATTATATCAACTACCAATTTACATGAGATGTACAAACGAGGAATACAACAATATTCAAGTCATGATGACATATATGTGGTGAATAATTTATACACAATCAGGTAATACGGAAC
>BLSH010535609.1:394795-412743 GCA_018402905.1 Glandirana rugosa
ATCGAGAATTTTCTATTGTTACGAAGGTATATTTATAATAAATTCAATGGTTGGAGGGTCATAGGGGGGGGTTTCAGAAGATGAATAGACAGGTGTTATGAGAGTCTAGGTACGTTACAACGGGTATCTGTCGGTGTGTCGACGGTTATTGTGGACAGATAAGTAGAAGACTTTGGGGGGGGATACTGGGAGGTTGGTAACTTAAATAATATTTATATGGAAGCATTGTTATCTTTTAAGAGCTATAACGCCTTTTTTATTTTAATTCATTACCCTCCCACTACTCTGCTCCCCTATTCATACTACAAGAAACACCTACTCCTAATTGCTAAGGTTTTCATATGGGAGAGCTCATGAACTTCAAGCCTTGTATTGCTTGTTCATCAGTTTGTAACATGTCTTTAGCAAGAGGCTCAAGTGCAAATGGCACAAACAATTGAATGAGTCATAGGAGTGTTTTATCCACTCCACGCTTCTCATCCTGCGTGCTCAACTGTGTTAAAATGTTTAGTTCAATACTCTCAAATCAAGCATCTTCTGTAGGATTATATTTTTTAGACACATGCAGTTTGTTTCGTAACAAATCGAAGTTCAGCCGAATATTGCATCTTTCGGACATTCAGATGCAACCGAATGTCTGAAGAAAAAAATACGAATTTCAACTAATACAAAAAAATATATAATGAAAATAACAAATGAATTTGGCATGATTTGTTAATTTGTTAAAGGTTTAATGAAACAAAAGATTAACCTGAAGTAAATCTTACAGTCCAATCAGCTGATTCATATTGTGCCGGAGTTTGGATTACTGGCAAAGTGCATTCCTGAAAACTGATTGAGAAGGGTGTTGTATTGTATTTGAGCATAGGAGAAGAGATATTGTTATTGTGTGTGTTACTGGATTCAATAAACAAAGGACTTTCCGAACTACAAATCGTTATCACCAATATATATACATACATAAATAATGAATTATCCAAAAATGATAAAACGAATCAATTTGTTATAACAAATATCTATACCCTACAGAAATAACAAATTATCTGAAAATGAATTAACGTGACATAACAAATATAACAGAACAAAATTATGCATTTTATGAATGAAAACGAAACTAATATATTGTCTAATATTTTTAGACAACCCATAATGCTTTAGACACCATTGCCATGGCTGTAGCTTGTACTATATGTTTCTTGCAAAATATATACATAAATAGTAAAAACAATAAAATAATCATAATTATAAATATGGCTTAACAATTAACACTAAAATGTAATATTATGATATGATAAAATGTACTGAATAATTTCAAAATATGGCTAATAACCTTAAATAAGCAATTAGGGGTTTATTAACAAATCTAGATCTATAGAAACCTGTATGAATAAATGATAGATTGGATATGTTTTGAATACCAGTCTATTGCTATCTGCATGCCCAGAATTGACATTCTCATTCTAAGTGAATAAACAATCATAGGTAATTTGAAATGAAATAGCTGGAAGGGAAGGAATGCTGGCAGAGTTTTCAATTGTAATATAAAACCAATTGTTTAAACTTTCTCATTTCAAAAAATCTTACTGTGTATAATTCTAAAGCTGCATTATTTCAATTTTACAGGCCTGTTGGAACTGATATAGATACATCTGTTAAAAGCAGTTCAATTATCTTGTTACACATGTTTTCTATACTGATATCAAAATCCAAATCTGCAAGTTGCTTTTCTTATTATTTTGTTATGCTCCATGAAATAGTACTGACTTATTTAACAACAGCAATGTGTAGTTATAACTCATCAGATACTTTCACAGATCTAACATGAGTAAAATATGATTGGCCACTTAGGTCACCACATGTTACATATTATCATTTACTCTGCCTTATTGGTAAAGCCTCATTTTTTTAGTAGTTAGATTTGCTTAGAAAAAAAGGTTGACATTGTAGAAGGACAATCAAACTTGCATTTATATGTGTTTAGAAGATTGTTCTATGTTGTAAATGCAGGTAATTATTTTTCAAAGGTACCATTTAAACTGAGCGTTTATCTGCTTTTAGGTGCAATGGCTTTAGCTGCATTTAGAATAAATAGAATTATGTGTGTCCAGGCTCTTATTAAAAACTGTGAATACGGCTATACACAGTGAGATATTGAGCCAGCTACTTTCAGCAGAAGTTCAGCAATATTTCAGTTTGCATAGGTTTCCTTTAAAGGGCTTTCTTGTATGTTTTGATTTTGCTATTTCTTGCTTTTGTTGATGTTCACTTCTAGGCTACCAGTGCTGCCTCTGACAAGCAAAAAAGCAATTTTCCTAAAGTTGTGCTTGTCCCTGTCTTGTTTTGCCTTTCCTGCTGAAACGCTTTATCATATTTGTGGACTAAACACAACGAAAAGAAAGTAGGCAATACCAAGCACAACTTCATGGAAAGCTACTATTTGCATATTAAAAGCACTGTCTATATCTCAGAGGAGACACATCATCAAGAGAAATAAGTAGAACAAATTGAAGAAACACGGAAGCCCATTAAAACCATATAATTACTTTAATTTGTGTGATTATACCACAGGTTCCCTTTAACTTACTTTTTAGCACTTCGATTTTTTGAACGTAAAGGTTTAGTGCTCCTCAAGTCATACTAATAGATTTAAATTAATGCTAACAGAACTGTGACATTTCTTAAAATACATTCTAAAATGTTATAAGCAAAAGAAATTTAGAGTGTTTTACGTTCACATTGTTCCAAAGTAGAACTGTTACCGGGCTATTGGTATTTAAATATTTACATATTCTTAACAATCTCTTAATACACATTAAAAGTTAAAAATTAATGCATTGCATTGTTCACACCATGTAGCCCTCCAGCTGTTGTGGAACTACAAGTCCCATGAGTCACTGCAAGGCTGACAGATACAAGTATGACTTCCAAAGGCAGAGGCATGATGGGACTTGGAGATTCACAACAGCTGGAGAGCCACAGGTTGAGCACTTGTGGCATAGAGGTTAGGGATAGAAGTAATGGGATAGGACAGCAACAGTAAAATATCCTCTGTGAAGAAGGCACATTTATTATCTGTCTCTGCATATGCCCTGGATATCAGTTCAATTCCAGATTCTAATAGCCAGGGGTTCAAGGGCCAAGAAAAATAATATTGGGGATAGGGGAAAGCCTGGTGATTGCCTCTGTGTATGTTAAAGATTGGAGAAGTATACCCTTTTACCAATAATGATGCGGGGTCGCTATAGAGTACCCTTAACAGCGATGTGAATCATGGACCAAAGCCATACTGTTCCATAACATAGAAGAGATAACCCCATGATAGAGAATTAAAAGCCATGTGTAGGTTTGGTACAGTATCCTCTGGTCCACCCCTCTTGTTTCTCTCTCTCAAACGCACAGACTGACCCAGATCTTTATTCTTCATAGGACTTATGGAACTCCTCAATTTTTTAAATGCTGTTGGCTTGAGATCTGGCCCAGCCTGTGCTAGGTGCGGTAATACAGGTACGTTGATACATCTTTTGTGGTGGTGCCATAAACTCCAGAGATACTGGGCAGAGGTGGTTGGCACCCTTAATGGGCTACTAGATGTTACTATACCGGTGGAACCACTTGTGTGCCTATTGGGCTATCTTGATACTTCTATGTATACTTTTCCCATTGTTATTACTATTAGGGGTGCCCTATTTGTGACCCATAGACAAATTGCCCTTAAATGGATCTCTCCCCACCCTCCTACCTGGATTCTGGATCTTAATAGTATCATCTCCTTTGAAAGACATACACATTATCTAAGAAACTCTATGAGGAAGTTTGATGCTATCTGGACACAATGGCTAGAAGCTATGTCCCCGGCATCAGTATAGTCCAATCTGCACTATAAGTATTGGTATGATAGGTATTGAGCTGAATGTGACTATGGGTACCTAGACGTAAACCTATAAGAATAAATGAATATGAATTTTTAGTTAGAGTTGCACTTCATGGTCATGTATAGCCCATTCCACTTAGTATATATATATATATATATATATATATATTTTTTTTTTTTTTTTTTTATGTAGTGTTTGTTTTCGTTACTTTTCATTTTCAGGGTGTTGTTGGAATAATCTGTCTGTATTCTTTCAATGTTCCATGTATAAAAACAAATAAAGAGAATCTGATTTAAAAAAAAAAGCTGTGTGTACATCTAATGATGTATGCCTCATCGGACCCCCCCTCATGTCCCAATATGAATGAATAGCAGAGTTAACATCTATGACTCATCTCATCTGGTCTGGTGCTTGTCTATTCAGGACAAAGCCCACTTGGTTGGAGAGGTTTCTGTCACAAGAAACATGTTTCAGGAAGGGGAGTGTTCCCCAAAACCCAGTCCAAGCAACAAAAACTTCTGATGGATGGTAGGTGGAGGTAACTGACAATCTCATAGTGGACTACAACAAAATGGCACCCTTCTGCCCACTGTTAGGGCACACCGATGGTCACAAACTAAGTGTAGTTTTAGCTTGGTCTACAACCATTGGAGAACCCCTTCTAATGCATTTTACCCAGTTTGGCGCTTAATTTTAGAGGCCTTTAGGATTAAGCCCCAAACTGAGTGATATGCATTAGGGAAGCCATTAGCAGATTAATCAGGAATTAATGCCTGCTGTCCATATATACCTTAAACAATGGTTATGTGAATAAAAATGTTGTGTTTTTACCCTAAAAAAAAAAAAAAAAAAAAAAGATGCTACACTATCAAGGAGGTCATCCGCTACCTGATTTTTTTCAAATATTTCATTGCAAGACAGCTATCTCATGCCCATAATTGGTTGAGCCTGCAGCAGGACAATGCAGTGGTGATCCTGGATGTTGTGCAGCTTGGATCCTTTGGGACTCTGCAACATTTGCTTTTTAGAGGTTCCATAGCTTCTTATAATTTGACTTCTACAATGAAAACTGCAATCAGAGCTTGGAGGGTTGTTCTGGCACAATCCAGAATGCCTACATTTCTTTCCCGAACCATATTTTTTTTCTGTCTATGTTGTTGTAGGAGAGTTATTTCCACTTCCTTTTTGGTAAAAAAAAATTGTCAGCAAGACAGATAGCAAGGGTAAAACTTGTTAGCAGAGCCCAGGATAGCACTAAAGACCTGAAAGGGACTCTAACCCTTCCTCACTCTCCAAAATTAAAAAAAAAGTTTTGGCTGGACATGTACTTTAAAGCATATTTGCTGCTTGTTAAGAATAAATATTGCCTGTATTGTACATATTGTTCATTGCCTGTTCTTCTTTTTAGTAACCATTTTTATTTACTGTATACATCATTGTAAAAAAAAACAACATAACCTCACCTTATCTCCATCATAGAAAGTCCTTCCATCACTTGCTCTCTTCCATGTAATCTCAGGGACAGGTTCTCCCTCAGCTTCACATGTTAAGGTCACATGACCATTTTCAACTGTCGTCTCATTCTGCAGTTGTATAATATGAGGCTGCACTGTTAACAAAATTAGTTAAATTACTGCTAAAATTATTTAGTAGCACAATAATGAAATAAGACAGAAGGACTGGTAAACAATCCCAACAAGTCCATGATTACCGTTTGTAGAAAAAAAATATAACAGTAGTTTGACAGCATAATACACAGTCTTATACAATGGTTGTGCTTTACTGCTACAGTGCAAGCCTATAAGTTCCCCTGTCTATATGTGGATAATGCTCTCTTGAGTGTTGCAATGCTGTGAGGCTTAGCGACTTTTGTGAAATATGGAGCATCCTCTAATACATAAATTATAAACCTTTATATTCAGTACAATATCAAAAATATTGCAAAGCATCAAATGTGTAAGGTGTGGGAAAAATTGCTATTAAGCAAAACCTGACTATGCCCATAGTCTATGACCTTTTTCATGAGGTGTATAATTACTTATTCCAAAAATCCAGCTTTTGGCTCTGACTGCTTCTCAACCATTTTTATCCTACAACAACAAGATTCCGTTTGTGCTTGCTGTAACTCTCTCATCATTCTTGTGTACTGACTACAAGATGCAATCTAGCAGACTCTCATTCCCAAGTGAACGCTTACAGGCTGCTGTTTCTAGAAAAGCAGCATGGCTTCGTTCTTTGTATTGCTTCCTTTCAGCAGAATTATTACAGCACACACCATATAGCAGAGATATAGCACCACAATTCTTCAGCTAAGGTTGTAAGCTTGTGAGTCCTCAGTGATATCTTGAATTATCTAAAATGACATTTTATATACTAAATGTGCTGGCAGCAATAATGTATTTCTCAAATGAGTTCTTGAGAAACAGAATCAGTGTCAAATATGTTTTTTTCTTGCTGTATCTCAGTTTTTACACATAACATTAGGATGTAGTTCACTGTATGGTTGCTTATGCTTACAGTTATGTGTAAAGTAGGTGATCAACTTAGTTTAATTAACCTAATAAATGTATATTTAACCACTTGCAAGAAAATGATTATAACAAACCCATTGCTGCAGCTGCAGTGGTGAGAAGGGTCACCCTTCCTTCGACCACCCATTGTGGTTCTCAGGCTCTTTCGTTCCTCCAGGGAGCTCAGAACCTCAGTAAATGGCTGAGATAGCCAGATATAGAGAATATAAAGGAACATCCATTCCTTGATCTTCTCTGTGACTAATGAAGCCGGAAGCGACAAATGATTTAATTACCTCAGGTTTCAGAGCTGTCATTCCCTGACTGCTACAGCCAGGGAAGCAGCTAATCAAGCATGATATGTGGTTGTTTGGCTGCTCTGGAAAGCAGGGCAGACACTGGGGGTCTAATAGATCCCATGAGATCTCCATAAACAGTACTTGTCACCTGCCCAAAGCAGGGGGCTTTTTAGTAATTTTCTAACAAAAATCCTGTTTTTTTTTGTGGGAAAATGTTAAAAAATTGCCCAGACAGCAAGTGGTTAAAAAGAGATCCTATCACTTTACCCATAGTAGGCAAACTGACAAAGTCTCATAGTAGCTTACATCCCATGCACCTACCTTTCTCCCCAGTGCTTCTTTTCTCTCATTGAAGCCACTGCAACATGTCATGTGCTTTCAGGTACAGGGGAACATGTGATCTTCTGCTATGATTCAGTGTCTGTGCCTGAGTGGCCAAATGCGAGGCCCACACACAGTCACGTGACAGGGGAGAGTAACATCATTAACCCTGTGTAAGCTCTGACAGGGTATTTTTGATGGCTGCTGTGAAGGCAGTAACAGGTAGGTAATAAAGGTCAGTAAGGGGTGGGCTAGCAAGAAACTTTACATATGGTAAAACTGACAAAAGACTCTGTAACTAAAAAAAGACTCTAGAGTATATGTGAACCCTCACCTTGTACAACAACCAATTCAGTGTAAAATAGAAATCAAAGGCAAAACATTTGTGCATAGATAAAAAAAATAAAATACATGGTTTTCCCATTTTTATAAGTGATCACATATCCCATGTTCTCAGCTGCATAAGGAACTCAGAGAGCTGGGGGAGGAGAAACAGCAGTACACTGAATGGCTGTGCAAGGGGGTGTCTGATCATTGGAGAAGGGCAGGCTGAGCTCTCAGCAGAGCTAGAAACCTTACTACGATGGGCTCTCATGCCTAGTGGGGTCTGTCTTTAACAGGAAAATAGAGGGACCATCAGGAACACCAGGTATTTCACACAAAGGAAGCAATACAAAGAGAACAGGATACTTTTTCATACAAGTACATTGTATAGCAGGCACATATCAGGAATATGACGTGATAGGTTTACATATTCTTTAATTAAAAAAATGTTTATACACTTTATAGGGATAAATTAACCACTTCCCAATCAAGGTGCATCCTATGACATCCTTGGATTTGTGTGGGGATAACTGAATGATGCCTGCAGCTACAGGTATTATCCAGATATCATCTTTTTCAGCCAGCGATTTCCTGCACCATAAGAGTAATAATAGGAGCAGTTTAGCCTTCGGCAAGTCGGAGAAGGAATCTGCCGATGACGGAAGTTGAGCATAGATATTTCCAGTGACCAGATGGTCCCCAGTCATCTCTATGACCTTCAGAGGCCCAGGCGCAACGTTATGACATCACGTCTGGGTAAACAATGCCTGTGACTTGGCTGGAAAGGCTGAGATCGTTCATTTTTTTAAATCTGTTTTTTCCAGCCTAGAGGAGAGATCTGGGGTCTTATAGACCCCATATCTCTCCATAAATAAGACCTATTCCTATTACAAGGGATATTTACACTCCTTGTAATATGAATAAAAGTGATACAAAAAATTAATGGGAAAGTGTAAACATAAAAAAAAAATTCTAATAAAATAAACAATAATAAAAAAAAATTAAAGCACTAGCACACAGTAGCAAACGCATACATATGACATGCCCACATATGTAAACGGCATTCAAACCACACATGTGAGGTATCGCCGTGAATGTTAGAGTGGGAGCAACAATTCTAGCCCAGGACGTCCTCTGTAACTCTAAACAGGTAACCTGTAAAAATGTTTAAAGCGTTGCCTATGGAGATTTTTAAGTACCAAAGTTTGGCGCCATTCCACGAGTGTGGGCAATTTTAAAGCGTGATATGTTAGGTATTTATTTACTCAACATAACATCATCTTTCACATTATACAAAAAAAAATTGGGCTAAATTAACAGTTTTTTCTTTTATTCATTGTAAAAAAAAGCTTTTGAAAATCCGCTGCACAAATACCATGTAACATAAAAAGTTGCAACAACCGCCATTTTATTCCCTAGGGTCTCTACTAAAAAAAAATATATGATGTTTGGGGATTCTAGAAAATAAAATGATGATTTTTACATGTAGGAGTGAAGTGCCAGAATTGGCCCGGATGGGAAGTGGTTAATTATGTGTGTATTTAGAATGAAACAAATACAAGTGTATAGGTGTAGGCACTGTCATATATGACAGTGCCTTATTTTAAATAAAGATGAAAAATTCTGGAAAATTTGTTTCTGTAGTTCTGCAAGGTGAATATCTGCTAAATAGCAAGAGTTGTCAAACAGCCACAAAACAGTTCACTGTAATGCAGAGTGACAATGTCGCCCCAAAGAGGTAGCCAGTACTCCAAGGGCAATTGACCTTCTTACTCTGTGGGTGACCTCCAGTCACCTGGAAGGATCCAATGAGGATCTCAGGTTTAAAGCTTATGGGTTAAGACTCTCTTCCCTCGAGACATTGCTGACATATTTAGGAAGTGGTATATAGAAGATAGTATCTTGTGCTTTCCTGACTGCGGTGATCCAAATGAAAATGATTTAAGTAAAATTTCTTTCATTTATCATTGTTTTTCTCAAACAGCCACTGTTCATACACATTATCACTATCTGCTCGTTGCTGGATTTGTTGCAATTTTGGACACAGCTGTACACAATCATGAACACATAATTGCAAATATATGTAAATTGTTAATACTAATGTGTTTCCCATAAATGGTCTTAGACTTTAAAATGCAATTATTTTGTGTATTTAGCCCTGGTTCACATTGCAGCTATTGATATATCAAATCGCATGCCAAAGCAGCGGCTATTGCCGGCAATGGCACCATCCAAATCTGTGCAACGCTGCATTTGTGGTGCTGCACCATTTCCCAAAAGTAGTTTCTGTACTACTTTTGGCAACTTTGGGGTACAATTTCCATAGACATCTATGCAGAAAACCCACACAGATGTCTTTGAAATTGCCCCCGAAGTCGGGACTGACATGCGGGAATGAAATAGTTTGAGTTCAGTTGAACTCGCACAATTTCATTCCCACGGTCAGTGTAAACCTAGGCTTAAGGTGATAAATATAAAGGAAGATAAGAATGGACTAGGCAGAAGCTGAAATGTCGTAGAATCATTGTGATTAGTTATAAAACCTGCAGAGCGCTTGGTTGAATCTGTGACAGGTGTCTTAACCTTGATAACAAGCCAAACCTGACTGCATCTGCCAAAAAATCATTCTAAATGAAATCTGGATACTCCAAATCCTCTCTGATAAATCTGCTCATAAATTGATCAAATGGCAGGCATGCATCCCAAGCGCTAGACCTGAGATGCTCCTTTCTGGCAGCTGGTTTTTAACATACAAAAACAGTGAAAGCTGTGTATCTACTTGCATTAACATGTTAAAAAGTAAGCACAAGCATATTGCCTAATTATCTAGAGGGAAGGTATCATGCATATTTAGTGAGCACATGTTTTCATTCATTATTTTATTGTTTACCTTACTTTAACCGCTTAAGGACTGCCCCACATACACATTCTGCGGCAGGGTGTCCCTTAAGTGCAAAATCATGTACTTGTACGTGATTCCCTTCTTCGGCTCTGGGGCGCGCATGTCAAGGACTATGAGATTCTAAAGGCAGAAATACTTGCACGCCTGGGGGTCACCATGGTGGTCCAGGCCCAACGCGTGCATCAGTGGACCAATTGTACCGACAAGCCACCCCATTCGCAGATGTTCAACCTAATTCACCTCACCAGGAAATGGCTACAGCTGGAAACTTTGCTAGGTCCCCAGATTGTGGAGTGCTTGGTCATGGACCGCTATCTACAGACGCTCCTTGCTGCCTTGAGGAAATGGGTCGGTCATGGGGACCCCAAAACTGCAAGCCAACTGATGAACCTCGTGGAGAGATACACAGCTGCTGAGGACTTGTTGCACCCATCTGCGCCCCACTCCAATGTCTCTAAAGGTGAAAAATTGTCCGGCGGACCCAGTAAGGCTTTTCTTGGGTTCAGAGGTGTGGGAAAATTTGATAAAACTGATAAGGTTAAAGAGTCTGGGGGCTCTAGACCTGGAGACTGGCCAAAGAAACCAGGAAGGTCTTGGGGACCCTTGAGAGGACTAGGTATAGAACACATACAGTGCTACTGATGCCATGCATTGTGGCATATTGCTGCCAATTGTCCCCTGAATGATGAACCCATGCAGTGTGATTATGCTTATATGAAAAGATGCATTCTCTTTTTTTACAGGTCGCATGTATAGCATCATGCTCAAGTCGCATGGAGAAGCAAATGTGTATGATTGCTATTGATAGGAAACCCATCACTGCGCTGTGTAAACAGCTGTGTAAATCCAGCCAGGTTACACCCTAGCACTGTTGGGGTCATTTACATCCATGGGGACACTCGTGATTAACAGGCGGAGCTGGTCGAGATTGACACTCCTTGCGGCAGAGGGACCTATTCAGTGGGAGTGGTACCATCCCTGCTTCATAAAGCTCTAGTGGGGAGGGATTTTCCCTATTTTTGGAGGTTGTGGGAAGGCACAGAGAGCCTCGAGGAAAGAGCTCCCCCCAGACCCTTTTTTGCCAAATGGAAGGAGAGATTGGTGGCAGGACCGAGGAAGAGGGAGACCCTCTTCCTTTTCCTGTAATGGCTGAGGAGCCAGAGGAGCCGGTAAATAGCTCCCAGCAGGTCACTCTCCTCAGGGCCAGAGAAAACGTGAAGGTGATTGGTGGGGAACCTGTGGACCCTAATTGGGGGGGCGTCTTTTCCCTACATGGCGCTTAAAAATGGAATTTGTTGTATCAGGTGGCGAAACCCAGAGAGGACGAACTGGAACAGCTAGTGGTTCCCAAACCCTTCCGCTAGATAGTGCTAGATCTGGCCATGGTGATGTAATGGGGGGGCATCTGGGCATGGAGAAACCAGGGAGAGAATAACCCAGAAATTCTTCTGGCCTTGGTTGTATGCAGACATCAAAGAATACTGTGAGTCATGCCCTGTCACCCCATTTTCGTAGTCCACTTGTCCCACTTCCCATAATTGAAGTGCCATTTGAATGAATTGGCATGGATCTCGTGGGACTAGCAGTAAAATCTGCCCGCGGACACCAGCACATCCTGGTGATCCTGGACTAAGCAACCCGCTATCCTGAGGCCATGCCCTTGCGGAATTCCTCTGCTAAGACTATCGCCAAGGAAATGGTCCAGGTGTTTAGTCGAGTGGGGATCCTGATTAAACACCTGGAAGACATATATATACACAGTACCTCAGCTTGTGTAACAGTGTAAATTTGTTGTCCCCTCAAAATAACTTAACACTTGTTAGTGTTACAAGTTCTGGATGTGAATGGGGAGCAGGTGTGTAAAATTTGGTGTTATAGCTCTCAATCTTTCATACTGGTCACTGGAAGTTCAACATGGCACCTCATGGAAAAGAACTCTCTGAGGATCTGAAAAAAAGAATTGTTGCTCTACATAAAGATGGCCTAGGCTATAAGAAGATTGCCAAGACCCTGAAACTGAGCTGCAGCATGGTGGCAAAGACCATACAACCATTTAACAGGACAGGTTCCACTCAGAACTGGCCTCGCCATCGTCGACTAAAGAAGTTGAGTGCTGGTGCTCAGAGTCATATCCAGAGGTTGTCTTTGGGAAATAGACATATGAGTGCTGCCAGCATTGCTGCAGAGGTTAAAGGGGTGGGGGGTCAGCTTGTCAGTGCTCAGGCCATACGCCACACACTGCATCAAATTGGTCTGCATGGCTGTCATCCCAGAAGGAAGCCTTTTCTAAAGATGATGCACAAGAAAGCCCGCAAACAGTCTGCTGAAGACAAGCAGACTAAGAACATGGATTACTGGAACCATGTCCTGTGGTCTGATGAGACCAAGATAAACTTATTTGGTTCAGATGGTGTCAAGTGTGTGTGGGGGCAACCATATGAGGAGTACAAAGACAAGTGTGTTTGCTTACAGTCAAGCATGGTGGTGGGAGTGTCATGGTCTGGGTCTGCATGAGTGTTGCCATCCAAGACGACCACTGCCTTGCTAAAGAAGCTGAGGGTAAAGGTGATGGACTGGCCAAGCATGTCTCTAGACCTAAACCCTATTGAACATCTGTGGGGCATCCTCAAATGCAAGGTGAAGGAGCGTAAGGTCTCTAACACCCACCAGCTCCGTGATGTCGTCATACACCCTGTTCCAAATTATTATGCAAATTCTATTTCAGTGTCACAAAGATTAAATATTTTGTTTTTTCAGTTTAACTCATGGATGGCATTGTGTCTCAAGGCTCTTTTGATCACTGAAAACCATCTCAGACACCTGTGATAATTATATTGCTAGGCGAGCCCAATTAAAGGAAAAACTAATTAAGGAGGGTGTTCCACATTATTAAGCAGAGCCCCATTTTCAAGCAATATGGGGAAGAAAAAGGATCTCTCTGCTGCCGAAAAGAGTGAAATAATTCAATGCCTTGGACGAGGTATGAAAACATTAGATATTTCACGAAAACCTAAGCATGATCATCGCACTATTAAGAGATTTGTGGCTGATTCAGAGCACAGACGGGTTTGTACAGATAAAGGCACATTGAGGAAGATTTCTGCCAGATCCATGCATCGGATCAAGAGAGCAGCTGCTAAAACACCATTACATAGCAGCAAACAGATATTTGAAGCTGCTGGTGCCTCTGGAGTCCCACGGACAACAAGGTGTAGAGTCCTCCAGAGTCTTGCAACTGTGCATAAACCTTCCATTCAGCCACCACTAACCAATGCTCACAAGCAGAAATGGCTGCATTGGGCAGAAAAATACATGAAGACTAATTTTCAAACAGTCCTGTCCACTGATGAGTGCTGTGCCACCCTGGATGGTCCAGGTGGATGGAGTAGTGGATGGTTGGTAGACGGCCACCCTGTTCCAACAAGGCTGCGACATCAGCAAGGCGGTGGTGGAGTCATGTTTTGGGCCGGAATCATGGGAAGAGAGCTGGTCGGCCCCTTTAGGGTCCCCGAAGGTGTAAAGATGACCTATGCAAAGTATGTGGAGTTCCTGACTGACCACTTCCTTCCCTGGTACAGAAGGAAGAATTATGTTTTCCGTAATAAAATCATCTTCATGCATGACAATGCACCATCTCATGCTGCAAAGAATACCTCTGCATCAATGGCTGCTATGGGGATAAAAGGAGAGAAAGTCATGGTGTGGCCTCCATCCTCCCCTGACCTCAATACTATTGAGAACATTTGGAGCATGCTCAAGCAAAAGATCTATGAGGGTGAGAGTCAGTTTACATCCAAACAGCAGCTCTGGGAGTCTATTCTGACATCTTGGAAACAAATTCAAGCAGAAACTGTCCAAAAACTCACAAGTTCAATGGATGCAAGACTTGTGAAGCTGCTATCAAATAAGGGGTCCTATGTTAAAATGTAACGTGACCTGTTAAAATGTTTAAAAAGTTAAAATGTTGTTTAAAGTTTGATTGAAATAACGTTTTATTTCAGTAAATATGCTGCAAACACAACAAATGACAATTTTCAGTTCTTTACAACCTATAAAGTGTTTTGAAACTTACTGTGAGTAATAATTTGGAACAGTGCATTGTAAATTTTTTATTTTGAAAAAAAAAAATACTGTTATCATTAGGAGGTTTGTTTGAATAAAATTTGAATTGTACTCTTAATAGTTGATAACAGGAGAATTCTGGTGACTGTTGTTTACATCAATTATTTAGGTAGATGATAAAAATATCTTTGGCATAATAATTTGGAACAGGGTGTAGAGGAGTGGAAGAGAACTCCAGTGGCAACCTCTTAAGCTCTGGTGAACTCCATGCCCAAGAGGGTTAAGGCACTGCTGGAAAATAATGATGGCCACACAAAATATTAACACTTTGGGCCCAATTTGGATATTTGTACTTAGGGGTTTACTCACTTTCGTTGCCAGTGGATTAGACATTAATAGCTGTGTGAGTTATTTGTATTGAGTTATTTTGAGGGACAGCAAATTGACACTGTTATACAAGCTGTACACTCACTACTTTACATTGTAGCAACGTGTCATTTCTTCAGTGTTGTCACATGAAAAGACATAATTAAATATTTACAAAAATGTGAGGGGTGTACTCACTTTTGTGAGATACTGTATATATATACACATATACACTAACTGCCTGCATGCCACTAACTAACCCACCTAATCTAGCTCAACTTCTCTCTATCTCTGTTATTACACTACATATGGCCGGTGTGTAGGCAGCCTTATATAGTGCGGGGCGTGGGCGCCCTGCCTTTGGACAATCATGGCTCTCACAGCAGAGCGTGCTGTGATTGGCCAAAGCATGCAGGTCAGGTACACGCTTTGGCCAATCAGCAGCTGTCAATGCACTGCGATCTCGCAGTGCATTATGGGGCGCTCCGTGGCAGGCCACTCGCCACGAGCGCCCCATAATGTTCGCTATCCGGCGAACGGACAGACGCCCGATGTTCGAGACGATCTTACGTTCGACTCGAACATCGGGCCCATCCCTACAGACAATTTGTTATCAACTGATCGTATCTACCATTTCCTTATCATATGCCCTTGCTATGTGAATATACAGGCGATACTCACCTTGGGCAGGCCATACAGTATAAAGTTCAACTTTGCATATTGAGATATAGGGATCATGTGGAGGGAATTGTGGAGAGGTGAGAAGGCACTTATCTTTTTTTTTATTTTAACTTTTATCTGATATTATGAGAAGATAACATCAGGAGTAAATAGGAACATGTAGCAGACATTGCAGAAAGAGATAAGTGTTTTGTGTATTGAAAGAGAGGGACCTTAAAACGGTGTTCTGTCTCCCCACACAAACTGTAGCTGCTGACTTTTAATATTAGGACACTTACCTGTCCTGGATTCCAGCGATGTCGGCACCACAGCCAATGCTTCCATTGGCTGTCGAGTGCAGCCACGGCTATTGCCAATAAGGGAACCCGGCAGCGAAGCCTTGCGTCAGGTCCCTACTGCACATGCACGAAGCGTGTTGCGCTTTCTTACTGGCCCAGCAGTAGGAGCAGGAAGAGGCAGAACTTCTGACGTACCTGGCCACGGCAAGGTCCGACGGAAGTGGGGACAGGGTAGCTGTCAAAAACAGGTGCACACTCCCCCACGAAAGGTGCCAAATGTGGCACCAGAGGGGGGGAGGAGACAGATAAGCTACTGCAACTCCCTCCTCACTGGCCCACCTTTAAATAGACTATCCCCCCTCCAGTCCATCATGAATGCCACTGCCAGACTTATCCACCTTACAAACCATTCAGCGTCTGCCATCCCTCTCTGCCAATCCGTCCATTGGCTGCCACTCGCCCAATGAATTCAATCCAAAATACTAACAATCAGCTACAAAGCCATCCACAACTCTCCTACCAGCTACATCACCAGCCTAGTCTCAAAATACCAACCTTACCATCCTCTTCGCTCCTCCCAAGACCTCCTGCTCTCCAGCTCCCTCATTACCTCCTCTCATACTCCCTTCCAAGACTTCTCCAGAGCCTCTCCCATCCTCTGGAACTCCCTACCCCAATCTGTCAGACTGTCCCCAAATCTATCCACCTTCAGGCGATCCCTGAAAACTTTTCTCTTCAGGGAAGCCTATCCTGCCACCACCTAACAACTACACTCCTTATTTTCTGAATCAGCTCATCCCCCGCAGTTATTGCCCTTTTGAATCATTTAACCCTCCCTCCTAGATTGTAAGCTCTAACAAGCAGAGCCCTCTGATTTCTCCTGTATTGATTTGTATTGTAATTGTTCTGTCTGCCCTAATATTGTAAAGTGCTGCGCAAACTGTTGGCTCTATATAAATCCTGTATAATAATAATAATAATAAGTGGAAGTTCCACTCTTGGGTGGAACTCCGCTTTAATACCAGCAAGTGTGCTCTTATTATTGAGAAAGCAAACCATTACTCACTTCAGGGAGCACTATTATGAGCTAAAAATTGATTTAAAGAAAAGTGCCTAAGTGAAGTACTTTTTAAAGTAACAGTAATGTATGATTGCAGAAATGCAAAACAGAACACTAGATTGTTATTTTTCTCCAACCTGTTTAACCCCTTCCTGTCTGTGCTTAAGCCGAAATACAGCTACAGCGCGGGCCTGAATTGCCTGGAGGGTGTCCATGGACATCCTCCCGAGCCTGTGCTTTCAGCGCATCTCTGCAGGTCACACTTGGCTGATCACAGATTGAAGTAAGATTGAAGTAAGGGGCTGATCCTGGCCCCTTATCATGTGATCAGCTGTCAGCCAATGACAGCTGATCATGTGATGTAAACAGAAGATTGGTGATTGGTACTTTTTCCCTCATGCTGTCAACGTGAGGGGGAAAAAAGCAGATCACCGGCTTCTGTCAGAGGGACATTGATCACTCACACAGAGAGCTGCGGCTGCTCCCCTGTGCCCACCAGTGCCACCTGCCAGTGCCGCCTATCAGTACCCACCAGTGCTGACAATAAATGCCTACCATTGCCTCATCATCAGTGCCAGTACTGCCTGTCAGTGTCACCTACCAGTGCCCATCAGTGCCGCCCATCAGTGCCAACCATCAATGCCCATCAGTGCCAACCATTAGTGCCCATCCGTGCCAGCCATCAGTGCCCACCAGTGCCACCTTTCAGCACCACACATCAGTACCCATCAGTGCCACCTCATCAGTGCTTATCAGTGCCACCTATCAGTGCCCATTAGTGCTGCCTTATCAATGCCTATCAGTGCAGCCTATCAGTGCCCATCAGTGGAGCTTATCAGTGCCCATCAGTGCAGCCTATCAATTCCCATCAGTGCAGCCTCATCAGCACACATCAATGAAGGAGAAAAATTACCTGTTTTCAAAATGTTATAACAAACTATGAAACATTTTTTTTACAAAATGTTTCGTTTTTTTTATTTTTTTTGACAAAAAATTTGGGTACAGTGTTGCATCACCGTGCAATTGTCATTCAAAGAGTGACAGCGCTGAAAGATGAAAATTGGTCTGGGCAGGAAGGGGATTTAAGTGTCCAGTAAGCAAGTGGTTAAACATTTCCAGGAATTACTTTCCTTATTGTATAAACTATTCAGTTGATAGTGGTAGGTCACACGCTTTTGAAGATAGATGCAGTGATGTAAAAACATAGAAAATAAATAGAGGTTGTAATTGCATCTGGACCCTTGTTCCTGGGGGGGGGGGGGGGGGGGGGGGG
>BLSH010535609.1:412753-425533 GCA_018402905.1 Glandirana rugosa
GAAGGGCCAACTAGCTGTATTCAAACACTTTGAGTGTTTAAACCCATTTTTTTGTGGTGGAGAGGAGATCTATTGTGCACGGTCAAAGGAGGAGTAAATGAGTTGTAGGAGTTAAGTAGCAATAAAGGGTTATAAGCTTTGAGTATTTCAGGTATAGGTAGTAATGCAAAATGTTAGCTGCAGGGGGGTCTAAAGAGTTGGAGATGTTAGCTCTGGAATGGTGGGTATAAAGATCTTGAACTAGAGTCCTGGTATTTGGACAATGTTCTGTTGTTCGCAGAAAGACCCACCCTAAATATGATATATAGCTAGCCTATGGCAGATGACACAAAGAAAACCTTGCAGCCTGATAAGGTTCTTAAACAACGTTTACCTGATTCACAACTTTCATTATTTTACATTTTGTCTTTTTTTGGTATTAATTTAACAGCAATCACACATTAGTCATCACGTTACTTACTGCCTAAAACATAACACTTCACATACTTGCAAATTATTTATCGTTCAACTTTCAAAGGTGATAATGCTTTCACAGTTACAGTATTTCGATTATCAAGGAGTTCTAAAAAGATAAATGTACTTTCACCTGGTGTTCTTTATTTTGAAATGTTCCTGCATCCTGCTAAAATAACTGTTTCAATGGAAACCTGATCTGCTGATAGCCACAAGTCTTAGACACCAATCCTGCAGCTATCCTGCTGAGTGTTCTCCTTAATTTCTCTTTCTGCAGCAACCTCTCAAGGCTAACAATGTACTGGAATATACAGTATGAACAGACCATGTCCCATCTACAATGCCCTCTAGTGGTGTCCATTAGCGTTTTTTTTAGAGACTGTTAAATCACCCACTGAATTCTTATATGCACTACATGAACTTTAAGTCTAAGTCCAAGGTTTAGGAGTGTGTCTATGGAAATGTGCACTGGTCCAAATCATTTGGTGGAGGGGGTATTATGGTGTGGGTTTTGTTTTTCAGAGGTTGGGCTTGCCCCCTTAGTTCCAGTGAAGGGTCTTATGGTGTCAGCATACATTTTGGACAATTTCATACTGCCAATTTTGTGGGAACAGTTTGGGAATGGCCCCTTCCTATTTCAACTTGACTGAGAGAGTTTGGGATGGAGGAACTTGACTGGCCTGCACAGAATCATGGCCTTAGCCCGATAGAACACCTTTGGGATGAATCAGAGCAGAGACAGTGAGGCAAGCCTTCTCATCCACATCAGTGCCTGACCTCACAAATGCACTTCTGGAAAAATGGTCAAACATTCTCATAGACACACTCATAAACCTTGTGGACAGCCTTCCCAGAAGAGTTGAAGCTGTTATAGCTGCAAAGGCTGGGCCAACTCAATATAGAACCCTGCAGACTAATGCCTCATACACACGGTGTGACGGCCGTAAGACCGGACATCCAAAATTGTATGTTGGCTGTTGTCTCTCGCGTACTGACATGCACTAAGCGACCATACGACCAAGCCTGCCATGGTGACGTGCTATGAGCGTATAAAGAGGAAGTTCAGGTGCATGTGATTTGTGAATTAGGAACTTAGGTTTACATGAACGGACACTTCCGGGCGTTCCTGACTTCTGAGCATGCATGTTTTGCTCATACAGCTTTGTTGGCCCAACTTCTCTGTACACACAATTCAATACTCGTATGACGCCTTGTTGTACAACAAAAGTTTTCTAGTCTGCTCATCCAACTTCTGTTGTACGATTGGCTGGCTGATCGTACAACAAGCTGTTGACTGTTGTTGTACAACCGTTGTACCATGTGTATGTACCTTTAGACTGGGCTGCCATTAAAGCTTTTGTGCATGTAAATGCAGGTGTCCCAATACTTTTGGTAATATAGTGTATATTGACAATTTCATTGCTGAGATTTCTACACCTGCTGAATTCCAAGTTTCTTTTTAAGCTGCAGCCATTAGGTTGGGGTCTTATTTTATCTGCTGGACATTTTATTCTCCCAACGAAGGATTGAGTCTCCTTCCACATTAACAGAAAGCAAATGTAACTATTGCCAAAGTTAAATACCCCTTTAAAGCATATATTAATCAAAATGTTATTTGTTAGTTTTAAATAGAGTATTGAAGGGTTAAAACTCCCAACAATTTGTTTTTTGCTGTCTATATCCTGCTGAAGAGATTCCCCCTTCACTACTTGCTTTAGAGACACAACAGGAAAGAGAGTGAGTGGAAAAAGAATTCCCATCATAAAGAGTTGTCATGAAAACAGGTGACTCCAAGTAAAAAAGTAATATTTCCTCACCTCTTGCCCTGATATTTTTGTCTTTAAGACAATGGTCACCAGGACACATAGAAAGGTTAATTTTACCCGCAGGTAAAGCAATAAAAGAAAGGGCAGCAATAGAAGCTCCAAAAATTGTCTAATCTTTCCCTATGCTGTCCAAAATTTAAAACAAAAATTACTTTACACCTTTACATACCCTTTAATAAGGGTTTAATCACTTCCTGCCCAGCCTATAGAAAAATGACGGCCGGGCGGTGATTGGACGTCACATGACATCTGGTAGGATAACCCGCGATTGCGCTCCCACGGGAGTGCGCATCGCGGTGATCTGTGGTGCGGTGTCAGTCTGAAACACCGCATTACCGATCTCGTTAAAGAGCCTCCGTTGGAGGCTCTTTACCACATAATCAGCCATGACCAATCACGGCTGATCACAGTGTAAACAGGAAGACTCCTGTATTGTCTTTTCCTCCACTCGCATCTGCAGACGCGAGTAGATGAGAGCCGTTCGGCAGCTCTCCTGACAAGGGGAGGTCTGCGCTGATTGTTTATCAGCAAAGCCCCTCCGAGGATCACAGCCCAGGACCACCAGGGATGCCAGCCAGGACCACCAGGGATGTTCCCACCCAGGATCACCAGGGGTGCCTATCCAGGACCATCAGGGAGCCCACCCATGACCACCAGGTAAGGACTAAATGCCCAATAGGGATGGCACCAGTGGCTCCTTTTCAGTGCTGCCTAACAGTGCCATCTATCATTGCTGCCTATCAGTGCCCATCAGTGCCACTTATCAATGCCCATCAGTGCCACCTATCAGTACACACTGCCACCTATCAGTGCCCATTAGTGCTGTCTATGAGTGCCTATCAGTGCCTCTTATCAATCCTGCATATCAGTGCCACCTATCAGTGCCCATCAGTGCTGCTTATCAGTGCCGTCTATCAGTGCACATCAGTGCTATATAAGTGCCTCATTATCAGTGTCCATCAGTGCCGCCTCATCAGTGCCAATCAGTACTGCCTCATCAGTGCCCATCAGTGCAGCCTCATCAGTGCCAGTCAGTGATGGAGAAAACATACTTATTTACAAAGTTTTGTGGCAGAAACAAAGAAAACCTTTTTTTTTTTTAATTTTCAGTCTTTTTTTATTTGTAGCACAATAAATAAAAACACAGTGGTGATCAAATACCACCAAAGAAACCTCTATTTGTGGGAAAAAAATTATAAAAAATATTTTGGGCACAGTGTCGCATGAACACACAATTGTCATTCAAAATGCAACAGCGCTGAAAGCTGAAAATTGGTCTTGAAAGGAAGGGGGAAAAGTGCCAAGTATTCAAGTGATTAAGCATTTTATTGTTTTATCTGCAACAGTTAATGTAGTAAAAGATGCCAGCATTACATTATATAACAGACTTACCAAACACTTGTAGAAAGGACTGTTTTTCAGTGACTCCAGCTTTGTTTGTCGCTCTGCAGGTATAAGAGCCTGCATCACTGTTGATAATGTTCTTAATGGTTAATTCTGTGTTATCATCTCTTAATAAATACTTTTCATTCTCTTCGATCATCCTCCCATTCCTAGAAAAAAATTACAGTATTTAATTTATTTTAAATATTTTCTAATTTGTGTTATAAAACATATCCAATAAAAAAAAATCTAATTTCTCATAAATGTACGCCAACATGTATTCTGCAACATGTATTTGGTAAGTAAAAAAAAATTGCAATAAGTGTATATTAACCACTTTCCAACTGGGCCATAGCCGAATTATGGCTACAGCATGGTCAGATAATTCTGGGAGGGTGTACTATGACGTCCACCCAGAATCGCGCTACCGCGTGCCCCCTGGGGTGCACACCCGGGAATATTCATGACCGCTGGGTCCTCCATCATGGATGACAGTAAAAGGCTAATGACAGCGGCCCTTTACCACGTGATCGCTCCATCCAATGATGGAGCAATCAGTTGTAAAGAAGCCGGCGCATGCCCGGTTCAGCTCTTCCCCTCTCTATACCAATCGGTACAGTGTGAGAGTAGAGGGCAGAGATCGAGTGCAGCAGCATGGTGGGCTCGATTGGAAGTGCCCACCGTGCTGATCTGTGTCAATTCCTGCACTCATCTCTCCATCCATGCTCAGACATCCCCATCCATGATGCTCAGCCATCCCCATCCATGGCTCATCCATCCACATTCACGGCTCATCCATCCACATTCATGGCTCAGCCTTCCCGCTCCATGCTCAGCCATTCCCATCGACAGCTCATCCGTCCCCATCCATGGCTCATCCATCCACCTTCATGGCTCATCCATCCACATTCATGGCTCATCCATCCACATTCATTGTTCAGTCATCCCCATCCATGCTCAGCCACCCCATCCATGGCTCATCCATCCACATTCATGGCTCATTCATCCACATTCATGGATCAGCCATCCCCATCCATGGCTCATCCATCTCCATCCATGGCTCATCCATCCCCCATTCATGGTTCATCCAGCCCCAATCCATGGCTCATCCATCCCCATTCATGGCTCATCCATCCCCATCCATGGCACATTCATGCTCATCCATGGCTCATCCATCCCCATCGACGGTTCATCCATCACCATCCACAGCTCATCCATCCCCATCCACAGCTCATCCATCCCCATCCATGGCTTATCCATCCTCATTCATGCTCATCCATGATTCATCCATCCCCATCCATGGCTCATTTATGCCTCATTCATGCTCATCCATGCCACATCAGTTCTCATCCATGCCACATTCATGCGACTACAGTGCCCATCAGTGGCACTACAGTGCCTCACAAAAGTGTGATAGGTAGTCAAATTCGATTTGAAATGTATGCCCCTAGAACACCTGATGGTGCTCCCTGCATGTTGGGCCTCTGTATGTGGCCAGGCTGTGGAAATGTCTCCCACATGTGGCATCACCATACTCAGGAGGAGTAGCAGAATATATTTTGGGGTGTGACTTTTGCTATGTACATGCTGTGTGTTAGAAATAGGCTTGTGCAATTTGTTTCATTATGAATTAAATTTTTACCGAATCCTGCGAAATTCAGCAATTTGGAAGGATTTCCGAATTTCCGAATTTATCCGAATTTTCATTTTTGCAATTCGAAAATTCAGCAATCCGAAAATGTGAATTCGGCAATTGCAGTAATTGCGATAATTCAGAAATGTGGAAATCCGAAAAATGTAAATTCAACATTTGCGGTAATTCGAAAATTCGGCAGTCAGAACAGCCGAAAATAACAAACACAAATGTGAAATAATAACTAACTAATAAATAACTATTCAATTATAGTTATTGGAATTTCCTTGAAAATATGACTGTTAGTGATTAGAGATGGGCCGAACACCCTCCGGTTCGGTTCGCACCACAACATGCGAAAAGGCAAAAAATTTGTGCGAGCATTCGAACACCGTTAAAGTCTATGGGACCCGAACATTAAAAATCAAAAGTGCTCATTTTTATATATATATATTGCCCTAAAAAGTGTAGGGGGTCCTGGGTCCTGCCCTAGGGGACATGTATCAATGCAAAAAAAAGTTTTTAAATCAATCATTTTTTCAGGAGCACTGATTTTAATAATGCTTAAAGTGAAACAATAAAAATGAAATATTCCTTTAAATATTGTGCCGGGGGGGGGGGTTCTTAGACTGCCTGTAAAAGGGCGCATCTCTGTGATGTTTAGAACATAGCCAGAGCAAAATTACATTTGTGAAGGAAAAATTGTCATTTATTATTGTGGCTGTAATGTATTGCTGGCTCCCGGCAATATACAGAAAAATCACTGAAAAAATTGTGTGAAGTCCCCCCCCAGTCCATACCAGGCCCTTCGGGTCTGGTTTGGATTTTAAGGGGAACGCCACGTCAAAATTTAAAATGAAATTGACGTGGGGTCCCCCTAAAATCAAAACCAGACCCTTATCCGAGCATGCAACCTGGCCGGTCAAGATAGGGGGGGACGGCGAGTGCCCCCCTCCTGAACTGTACCAGGCTACATACCCTCAACATGGGGAGTATCAATGCTTTGGGGCAGGGGAGACTCTGCGCCCCCCACCCCAAAGCACCTTGTCCCCAATGATTATGGGGACAAGAGCCTCTTCCCCACAACCCTGGACTGTGGTTGGGGGGTCTATGGACGGGGGCTTATCAGAATCTGGAAGCGCCCCCAGATCCTGACCCCCCCCCATGCAAATTATTATCGGGTACATCGCGTTCACGGCGAAGTCACTGCGAATGCCTCATAATGTTCTAAATTCATCTCGAACTGTGGGCCCATCCCTATTAGTGATACATTTCATATTTAAGTTCACTAACAGCCAAATAAGGAAGAAAGAAATAAGAGAAAACATTTGAAATAATAACTAATAATGTATTAGTTAGTTATTTTTTTCAAATGTTCTTTCTTATTTTCGAATTTCTGAAATTCAGAAATAAGAAAGAACATTTAAAATAATAATAAATAACTATTAAATTATAGGTATTGGAATTTCCTTGAAAATTTGACTGTTAGTGAACTTAAATATGACATTTATCATTAACAGCCATATTTTCAAGGAAATTCCAATACATATAAATGAATAGTTATTTATCAGTTAGTTATTATTTCAAATGTTCTTTGTTATTTTTGAATTTTCGGATTTCCGAATCTTCGAATTTCAGATTTTTGGCTGTTCCGATTGCCAAATTTCCGAATTAACGCAATTACCGCAATTGGCGAATTACCACAAATTACCGCAATTGGCGAATTACCACAAATTTTCACATTTTCGAATTCCGAATTTTTTGAATTTCCGAATTCCCGAAAAAATAAAAAAACGAATGGAACGAAAGCGAACACATTTTTCAGCCATGCACAAGTCTAGTTAGAAATATTATATAAATGGACACATTTTTCATTTTCTTTCCACATCCAAAAACTTGTGGAAAAAATTAAATGTTCAAAAACTCATTATGAATAAACTCACAAGGCCTCTTACTAAATACTTTTAAATGTCTACTTTCCAAAAAGGGGTCATTTGGGTTGTATTTGTACTTTCCTGGCTTGTTAGGGTCCTTTCACACTCGCTTGTCCATTTTCACGGACTCTGCTTGCACAGCAGGGATCGATCCGTTGATCCCCGCTGAGCCGGAAGATGAGAGGTCCATCTCTGCTCACTGTGCAGCCCGGCTCTCCTCTATGGGGGATTGGATGAAAACAGATCCGACTGTCCATTTTCAATCCGATCCGCTGGACGGATGGAAAATAGGGTTTAGGGGAGCGGATCTGGATTTAGCAGAGTGGATCCGATCGGATGTCAGCAGATATGTCACCGACGACATCCATCGCTCCATAGAGGTTAATGGAGCGTCCGTTCAGGTCTGCCTGAAAAACGGTCCACATATGTGAAAGAGCCCTTAGACCGGTTTCACACAGCTGTCTCCATAGCGGGCTCCATTTTGCTCAGCGGGTATCTCATCGCTGATCCCCACTGAGCCGATGGATGATGGATCGGTCTCTGCTCACTGGGGACGGATCTGTCAGAGCTCTACTCTCCCATATGGCAAATCAAATGACAACGGATCGCCTGTCTGTTGTCATCTGTTCTGATCTGCAGACGGATGGAAAAATAGGGTTTTCCTCCATCAGACTTTATGGGTCTGGAGTGGATCGGAGAGCGGCAGGTGTCAGCGGACATGGCTCCGCTGACATCCAGCGCTCCACAGGGCTGCATGGAGTGCCCGTTCAGGTCCACCTGAAAAATGGACAAGCGGACCTGAATGGAACGTCCGCGTGAAAGAGGCCTTAGTCTATCAAGAAATGAGATAGGCCCTCAGTACATCGGGTGTGATCAATTTTTAGTGATTGGCACTATAGCTTGTAAACTCTATAACTTCCACAAAGACCAAATAATATACACTAATTTGGGTTATTTTTACCAAAGATATTTAGCAGTATAAATTTAGGCTAAAATTTATGAAGAAAAAATACTAATTTGCAAAATTTTATAACAGAAACAAAGAAAAATGCATTTTTTTTACAACATTTCCAATTTTTTTTTTAATGTATAGCGCAAAACATAAAAAACCCAGTGGTGATTTAATACCACCAAAAGAAAACTCTATTTATGTGAAAAAAAAGACAAAAATTTCACATGGGTGCAGTGTTGCATGACTAAGTAATTGTCATTCAAAATGTGAGAGCACTGAACGATGAAAATTAGTCTGGTTAGGAAGGGGGTTTAAATGCCCAATGGGCAAGTGGTTTATTGGTTTGTGTGAACATTACAGCATCTATAAACAATGGTATATATACTAGAATTTACACAGCTATGATGCTATACTAGTAATGGCGGTGACCAGCGACTTGTAGTTGGACTGTTATAGTGTGGCAGACAATCTGACACTAACAGACACTCACTGGGAGGTACACTAACTGACTGACACTGGCATCCATAGTGACACTAATACAGTGATAATATATAATAATACTATACACTGTATTAATAACACTGGCTGGGAAGAGGCTAACATTAAGGGACAATCAAGGGGTTAACTGTATACCTAATGTGTGTAAGGTGTGTAATATGTGCTGCTTTTACTAACAGATGTTGCTGTTTTCCTTCTTTAATTTGCAGGGAGAAAACATAGCCAGATCACTGATCTGTGTACAGAGCCATGTGCGTATATAAACTGTGCTGTGATTGGCTACAGCCAATCAGCCGGTCTCAGCCATAAATCATTGGCTGGGATCGATTGACAAAACCCAGCTGTAGCCGGTGACAGCATGCACGCACCCCTAACCCGGAACAGGCTGATGACAAGCACATGATCCAACCTGCTTGTGCCACCCACCTGCAGTAAATGTACATGGGAGGGGGGAATGGTTAAAACATTGATTGTGTTTCTCCACATATTATACTCCTTCCAACTTCCCCAGTGATGTTACTCTACTTTGATGGTTTGTCCATTGTGGTTTTTGTTTATTACTTCTCAATGGGTTGTAAACAGCAACCTTACCTATATTCTTCGATCAGGCTGTGCCCTATGCACATTTGCTAGGTGTAGTGACCAATTAAGATATAGCCATGTACAGAAGGAGAGAGGGATATAATGAAGTGTTACCAAACTGTGCTTTCTCTTTATCCTGGGACACAAAAGCACTCAGTATGACCAAACCTGATGTAAAATTTAAACTAACTCCATAATTTACATTGTATTGCAAATATGGTTTGGTGTGGAATTTGAAAATATAATGTAACCCACCATTGTGCTGTAAATATTGTTTAGTGTGTTATTTGTAAATATTATGTAATCCTATCAATAAAAGTATATTACAGATTGAACTTCTTTTGTCCAAGAATCCTCAGATATAGGTCTGTTTATGTAAATATAAAGTAATTGGTATTGACATGTATACTTAACAGACTATTACTTTCAATGACTCAAACTAGAACAAAACATTTTTTTTTCAAAATAGCTTTCTTTTATTGAATCTTTCAGATTTCCAAACCAAAGCAAACAATTCACGGAAACTCTGAATCTGTGTCCACAACCTCCAGATACAGAATGTAAAAACATGCATACGCAGGCTATTCCCTCTTCAGTCTATCATGAATGCTGCTGCTAGTCTTATACGTCTTACTAACCAATCCATGGCTGCTGCCCCTCTCCGCCAATCCCTTCACTGACGTCCACTAGCCCAACGTATAAAATCCAAAATACTAATCACAACATTCAAAGCCAAAATCGTCCACTCCGCTCCTCCAAAGACATGATGCTCGCTTACTTTCTCTTAACCTTCCATGCTCACATTCAGAACTTCTCCAGAAATTCTTCCATCCATTGGAACTCCCTACACCAGTATGCCCGGTTAGCTCCTGCCCTCTCAGCTTTTAGGAGATCCTTAAAAACTCATTTATTCAAGAAAGCTTACCCTACCCCCACCTAAAAACTGTACTTCAGCCAGCTCCTTTAGATCATCCCCTGCAGCTATGAGGAAGGGGGTGCGCCCCCGAAACGCGTCAGCCTTTATTCTGTCTTAGTCTGCACAGGTTGTGCACCCACCATTTTGTGAGTACCCTCTCTTGCTATCAATTTCAATAAAATTGTTTTTGGTAATGCACTAGGTGTGTGCGCCTTCCTTTCTTTCTCTTGTTTTCTATGCTCTTTTGTAGCGCCTCCCTTTGGATTGTAAGCTCCATGAGCAAAGCACACCTATACCTTCTATTTTTAACTTTATTGTAATTGTACGGTCTCCCTTTATATTGTAAAGCACTGCACAAACTGTTTGCGCTATATAAATCTTGTATAATAATAATAAGTACAAAATACAGTACATATAATCCACAGGCAAACAAAGCAGACTTTGTACATATCCGCAACACATATTACATGGAGATATTACAAACGTTTGCTTATCATTGGTCAACAAATTGTAAACAAAGGATGTATGCACATAATCAGAGGTGTATGGCTATTATTTCTTAGCTGATTTGTTAGAAACATGTATTCAACACACATAACTAATAAACTTAGCACTCCCCAAGTGTACCTAACACAACTCTTATCTTTACCCACTAGGTTATTCTTCTAGTAGTAATGCCTCTGTTCAATACACTAGATCTCTGTAAAGCAGTCTGTCCACTCTCTAGTCTTAGAGTTTACCATTTGAATAAGCACTGTATAACAAGATTTAGGGGAGCTAAGCCAGGTGTTGATAGTCATGGGTCCCAAAGTTCATCAAATTTTGTGGGCATCCTCTTGTTTGGTGAATCAATTTATCTCTGGGGATAGTGAAGTCAACATGGGTCCACCATTCTGCTGTAGTAGGGGGGCGTGGGGAGATCCAGTTCATGGATATAGGTCTGTGAGCCACAAACAGCAGCCTAGAGACAGGAATTCGAATTTTGGAAGGGTATAATTCCTAATTTAGAACAACCAGTAAACGGACTAGTGGATCCTGTGCAATAGAAACATTATAAACCTTGTGAATGGTTTCTACTATAGCCTCCAAAATAATTGGGGAAACTCCATATCATATGAAGCAAATCAGCAAGCCCAGTCAAACAGCTTGGGCAGAACCATTTATTGTGAAATGAACATTACTAATGAACGATCCCATGTTTTATCTTGCCCTAAAATATGTAATTTTGTTTTAAATTGATATATCACACATTTAAACTAGAACAGACAATGGTGATCTAAGTAAAAAGCTTTGAGTAAATACAGTGAGTGACCAGTGCTGGAGACAGCTCATACAATCCACATCCCATATATGTAACAATTGTAAAAAATAATAAGAAACAGATCAGAGACCATGCCTCGTCTATTCAGAAGGATTTTCCTGGATTGATGTCTGTCTAGAGTGAGCACACAATTTCAAAATCATTTAAAAGAATACATTTTTTTTAATACAAAATTGCATAAAAAGTTCCATAAAAACTTGTAGATGTATATTACGCATTACACACAAATTATCAATTGGACTTGGACATGTTGATTGCTTGGCATATGGAGTGTTTATCGACATTTCGCAGATACTCTGCTTTCTCAGGATAACTCCACACATTTGTATATCTATTAATCAAACATAATGTTATAAGTAGAGTTGAGTGGACACCTGGATGTTCGGGTTTGTCGGGTTTGGCCGAACTTCACGAAAAAGTTTGAGTTCGGCACCGAACTTGACCCCGGACCCCGAACCCCATTGAAGTCAATGGTGATCCGAACTTTTGGGCACAAAAATGGCTCTAAAAAAGTCCTGGAAAGGGCTAGAGGGCTGCAAAATGAAGCAAAATGGGGGTAAGAGTAGGACAAATGCCATGCAAACAATTGTGGATAGGGAAATAACTTAAAATCACATAAAAAAATTAAAAATTGGAGTAGGAGGTGGATGTGGAGTAGGAGCCTTGAGGTTGAGGAGGCGGTGACCATGGTGGTGTAGGTGGAAGTGGCGGTGCAGGAGGAGGAGGTAGCCAACACTGTTTTTTCTTTGTTTGTTTTTTTTTTCTAATTGGGGTATTGAGACATATTAAAAAAAAAAAGTATACCAATGGCTGCGTGAGGCCAGTCTAAATGTCTTAATGTGAGGATGTATCCCCGCGCTACTATGGTCGCACACTGGAGAAAGGACTAGGTTGCTGCTGTGCCTAATATCTGACAATATATATGGTTATCTGAGAATGAGGATGGGTGATCCCCGTTCCAAGAAAATGAATGTGTGACCATATCCGACGCGTCATGGTAGGAGTAAGAGTCTATTGGTATATATAACAGTCTATAATCCGTGTCGTCGTTGGATCAGGAAAGAGGTCACACGCTGGTATCATCGCGCCCCTATGTAGGAGTGTAATTCTGTAAATCTGACCGGAGTGCGTCGGTAACCATATGAAAAAAAAAAATTATACAGAGTTATGGGGTTAATCTTTTTTTTTTGTTTGTTTCTTTTTTGTCACAACCGATGGAGGAGGAGGACGTGGCGGTGAAGGTGGATGTGGTGGTACCAGTGGCGGAGGAGTTGGAGTTCCG
>BLSH010535609.1:470130-483632 GCA_018402905.1 Glandirana rugosa
GGGCACTTGCCCTAGTTTGAAGATGATTTTAGAACAGTTATATGGCTTCTACCGTTAATTAATACTTTTCAGACACAGTTTGAAGATGATCCACATTCACCTCCATTTTTGCTTTTTTTATGTTTTTATTTTTTTAAAAATATTTACAGTTATTTCCCTGTCCCCATTTTTTTGTAGGGCACTTGCCCTACCCTTACCCCCATTTTACTTCCTTTTGCAGCCCTCTAGGGCTTTCCAGGACTTTGTTACAGCCATTTTTGTGCATAAAAGTTCGGGTCCCCATTGATTTCAATGGGGTTCGTTGTCCGTGCGATCGTTCGGGTTCCGTCCGGACCCGGACCCGGACTTTGTCCCGAAGTTCGGACGGACCAGCAGAACCCGAACTTCCAGAGGTTCGCTCAACTCTAGTTATTATATCTGCAATCTGTCTCTCACAGCGCCGGCAGCATCCTCTCCTTATACTAGCCAGAGAGCAAGTGACATGCAGCACTAAGTGACTCCAGCTTATAAAGAGGCTGGGTCAGATGATGCACTGGCCAATCACAGCCATGCCATTAGTAGGCATGGCTGTGATGGCTTCTAAGGGCAAACCAGTGAAACGCTTGTTGATTGGCTGCCCTGCAGCTATTCAACAGGCTGGATCAAGTAACCGAACCCAGAACCCTGAACTTTTTTCAAATGTCCGGGTTCGGGTCTGGGTCACGGACACCCCAAAGTTCGGTACGGACCCGAACTTTACAGTTCGGGTTCGCTCAACTCTAGTCATAGTACCAATATCAGACACACACATAGACACTGACAACCAGAAACACCTTGACACCAAGAAACATAAACAAATGAATCATTCATAGTCATGACTAAAGATATTAATAATGGAAAATTACAGAAACAGATGAAGCCTGGTAACAGAGCTCATGAATCAATGACAGTATGGGTGTCTAACTCTTCATTCAACCCATGAGGAGAAAGATAATTAAACTTGTAGAACCACATGGTTTCCCTTCTATGTAATAACAAGAATCTCTCATTATCTGTGAGTGACCCCTTGGAGATGTGTTCAATAGCCAATACTGTCAGAGCTTTAAAATCTCCTCCATGGCACTGGGATAAGTGACATGGCACACTGTGTTTTTCAAGGCCCAGGGTGTCTTTTATTGCCTTTGACTGCTGTATCTCTTGGCTATACAGTTTACACTTTTTTATTACTTTTGCCAAATAAACTATTTATGGTGAATATGGATCTCATCCTTCTATGACTGGTTACCATTCTTTGGATGGTAACCATCCCTGAGTTGTTTTTATTGGCCATCAATCATAACTGCACTGTGGCTATACCTAAATAATATGCATCCAGGTGACTAATATATTTCTAACTTTAAAGTAATTGTAAATACTTGCATATAACCAGTGAAGTATAAAACCAGTGAAGTGACTGGCCTCAGGTGACAGATATGAAACAAATCCTCCTACGTAATTTATATCTGTTTATCTGTAGACATTTAACCTGTAAACCTTTCTAAAAACAAACAGATCAAATTATTTTTTTCTCAGCTCCAGCAGCAGGGGACAGGAATCTAACATCACACATACTGTAGAGCATAGAGCATAGAGTTCCCTGATATCTGATAGCTGATTGGAGCTAAGGCTATAGGTCACCTGATACATTCTGGAGGGGGTGGGTCACCTCCCTCTAGGCTGCTGTGTCAGGAAAAACTGTCAGAAGGGACTCATGCAGAGAGAGGAGAGATCAGAGAGGAGCCACACCTGTGTGTAAGCAGTATGCATAGTGTTGAGAAATGTATCATACTCCTAGCTATTACAGTCTATTTCAAGTACACATATTCATCTGGTTTTGTAAACCATAAGTAAATTGTTTTTTTTCAACACACCACGTGTACTTTTTTTTGTAAACAATAAGCTTTTATTGAGAAGAATTTTCAGAACACAGTCATGTTATTCAACAAATGTTACACATATAGTTGCTAGTAAAGGGTAAGGATACAGTTCAGACATTTGAGATTCAGCATGTAAAGAACAGGGTAAATCCAAGAAAGTGGTTACAGTTCAGAGAACAAAAATATGTATATAGACAGAGGTTATTATGATGGATTTAGGTCTTGGGTCAGGAGGCCAGCGACCCTTCTTCATTACTGAGTTAATTGAGGGTTCTAGTGTGCTGGGTTGGGGGGGGGGGGGGTTTGAGCCCATTATCGACACCCCTAATGGGTATGTGCTGTGTCGAGAATTGGGAGGGAATCTGGGGGTCGCTGGCATCCGCAACCCATGACTGCTCCATTTATTATAGTGTGACTAGGTAATGCTGATACCAGACTTTAAGTCAAGGGTGTGATTTTAGGCAGTGTGCTAATTGGATTCTCTAGGGGATTATCTTGTATGGTAGTATTCATTGTATGTGCATTGTGCAGTCCTAACCTATGTATTAGGAGGGGAAGAAGGTTGGTGCGTTACTAGGGTTGAGTAATGATCCGAGTATCGGAACATAGTCCAAGGAGTCCAAAGCTTATGAAACTTTTCTGACGTTTCATTGGCAATGGCGGCGGTTTCTTCTAGGTTGTAGATCAAATCAGTTTTGCAAAGCCATTCCTTCAGTGTGGGGGTATGTGATGTTTTCCAATATCTTGGGATGAGTAGTTTTGCCACATTAAGCAGATCTTTGGTAATGGATCGTTTGTATCTTTTCAACGGGCCTGGAGTAATGTGGAGAAGGCAGCATGATGGTGTTAAAGTACTGTTAGTCTCGGTGATGAGTTTGATTGTGGATTTTACAGTGTCCCAGTAGGAGGCGATGGCAGGACATTCCCACCAGATGTGGAACAGTGATCCCCTGGCCTGGTTGCATCGTCAGCAGATATCCGAGGCTGAGGGGTACCATTTTCGAAGCTTGGTGGGGGTCGCGTACCAGTGAGACAGTAGCTTGTACGACATTTCTTGCAACCTAGCACTGATTAAACATTTGTGAGCGAAAATGTTGGCCCTCAACCATTGATCATCAGTGTGTTTTGTTTGTAGGGATTGTTCCCAAAAAAGTCGGGCCTTGGAGGGCTCTGTATCATTGGCTGCTAATAACCAACTATACAATAAGGAAGTGGTTTTGTTAACGGGCTCCCCTGCTAGGCAAATAGTTTTGAATGGAGAGAGGGGCCTATGGAGCTTGTTTTTGTCCAGGTAAGAAAGAAAGTTGTGCATCTGTCTGTAGGTCCAGAAGGGTAGGTGGTCTTGTAGGTTCAGTTGTGTGGTGATAGCATCCCAAGAAAGGATTTTGTTGTCCCTTATGCAGTGAATGGACAAAAGGGGAGTCATCCTGTCTTTAGGTGGTATATACCCCTTAGCCAGACCTGGTGGAAAATCGGGGTTCAAGGCGATGGATATTAAAGGGCTCGGTGAGGAGGAGATATGTATATCTTTAGTTACTGTGTGGAAGACAGAAAGGGGTCCCCTCTATTGGGTTTGATTTACTCTCAGCAGGGAGGCTATTCCACTGGGACCATGGGAGGAATCTTATTGGTAGTGGTGAAAGTGAATTTTCTAGGGCCACCCATTCCTTGTTTTTGCCATGGCAGCTCCAATCTACTATCCGGGTCAGGTGAGTGGCGTAGTAGTATAATTTAAAATCGGGCAATCCTATACCTCCTTGTGTTTTTGGTCTGGTGAGCATCTCGAGGCTGATTTGTGGTTTAGCCTCTGCCCAAATGAATTTACGGAGGACGTAGTTAAGTTGTTTAAAGAAGTGTGTGGGGAGTTTGATGGGAAGGGTATGAAAGTAGTATAGAATTTTAGGGAGTATATTCATTTTAATTATAGCAGCCCTGCCAAACCAGGAAAATGGTTGTTGGTGCCACTGTTTGAGGCCTTTTTGAATTTTGTCCAATAGAGGTTTTAAATTTGCAGGGTAAATGTTGGTGATGTGTGGGGTGAGATGTATACCTAGATATCTGAGAGCTGTTGGTTGCCATTTGAAGGGACAGGAGTCTTGGGCCTCTGCTGCAGGGTCTTGAGGAAGTGAAAGGTTCAGGGCCTCCGATTTAGTACAGTTGATCCTGAAGTTTGATACGTAGCCAAAGAATTCAAAGGCTTTGATTGGGTTGGGGATTGAGGTGTGGAGTTTGGAATGGAAAAAAAGCAAGTCATCAGCATAGGCCACAATTTTGGGTGTGGTTGAGTTTAGCTTGAAACCGTTGATGTCAGGGTTCTGTTTGATCCATCTGATGAGGGGCTCTAGGGTTAATATGAATAGTAGGAGTGATAGGGGGCAGCCCTGTCTTGTGCCATTGTTTATACACACTGTGTCGGACAAGGTATTGTTCACCTTAAGTTTTGCTTGCTTGTTTGGTAGAGTGATGCTATCCAGGTCATCATATGGGGTTTCAGGCCAATGTAATTGCATGTCTCAAATAGGTAGTCCCAAGCGACCCTATCGAAGGCCTTCTCCACGTCAGTGGACAGGAGAAGGCCCTCGATTCCCGCCTTGCTTGCTCCATGTATCAGATTAAGGGCCTTTGTTATGTTGTCTCAAGCTTCTTGTCCTGGTACAAATCCTACTTGTTCAGGGCCTATAATATTCTGCAAATATATTCTGAGGGGATTTGCAATGATCTTGGCCAGGATTTTGGTATCAGTATTAAGGAGTGAAATTGGCCTGACATTTGAACAAATTGTGTGGTCCTTATCAGGTTTGGGGATCAGGGCTACATGGGCTAAGGTAAAGGTTTCTGATATTTTTTACAGTTGTTGTAGGTGATTAAGGGCTTGAAGGAGGGGGGTTTTCAATAAGTCTGAAAATGACTTATAATAAAAAGCAGTAAAGCCACCGGGGCCTGGATTTTTCCCTGGATTTAGGTTTTTGATAACAGATGTAAGTTCATCCATCGAGACTGAGTCTTCTAGTGACTCCGCTTCTTCAATAGATAAGGTGGGCATGCCGCTGTCTTTTAGATAGTTGATGAGAATTTGCTGTCTGTTTCCTTCCGCCCCTGGTGGTTTTGGGGGTGGTTGGATATTATAAAGGTTAGTATAATAGTCGTGGAAGATTGCAGCTATTTGATCTGTTCTCCGTACCGTGTCGCCATGCTTATTTCTGATAGATGTGATGTTGGTTGGGTGTTCAGAGGCTCTGAGCGCTCTGGCCAGGAACTTGCCACTCTTGTCTCTATGTTCGTAGTAAAAACCCTTTCTACAGAATAAAATATGTTTTGCTTTGAGGTTAAGCAGCGTAAGCAGCTGCTCCCTTGTTTCTGTGAGTTCAGTAGCTACTTGTTCTGCTTGAGATTTTTATGCTGTCTTTCTAGGGTGGCAATTTTCTGGGTCAGAGAGGACAGGGTCTTGGCATTTTGTTTTTTCTTGTATGAACCCAATCTTATACGTTCCCCACGTATAACACATTTGTGTGCTTCCCAAATTGTGATCGGGGGTCATGTCGTCTGTCAAGTTTAGTTCGAAATAAGTTTTGATTGCGGTCACAATTTGTTTAAAGAGGTTTGGGTCCATGAGTAGTGTGGGGTTTAGGCACCAGTTGCATGATTTTGATAATTGGTCTGTAGCGTCTAGGGCAATCGCTACAGGGGAATGGTCCAAGAAGGTCTGTATTCCTATGTCTGCTGATTGGAGAAGGGGGAGATCTCTCTGAGTAATAAAAATGTAGTCAATCTGGAATGTTTTTTGTGTGGATTGGAAAAGAAAGTATAGTCCTTATCTTTTGGGTGTGTCAATCTCCATGTGTCTGTTAGGGTAAGGGAGTTGAGTTGTGCCTTGATCCCTTTCAGGATCTTAAAGGTAATACTAGATTTACCATTTGATGTGTCCTGTAGGGGATTTAATGGGATATTGAAATCTACACCAAGTATGATACAGCCCTTGGCGAAGTTGTTTAGTTCCCCCATCATATGTCTGCAGGAGGTGAGATGGCCAGTATTTGGGAAGTAGACAATCGCCAGAGTAACTGTTTTGTTGTGCCATAGTCTGGTTACAAAGAGAAATCTCCCCAGGGGATCCTGTAGTTGTTGGGATAGAACAAAGTCTGTGTGTTTGTGTAACAGAATTGAGACCCCTTTTGTTTTCTGTAGGGGGCTAGGGGCGTGATATATCCGATGGAAGTGCTTATCATAGAGTTTAGAAATGTTATCTGCCTTGAAGTGTGTTTCCTGAAGGAAAACAATCTCTGGTTTTATTTTTTGGAGTTCATGAAATAGTAACGTTCATTTTTCAGGCGACTTGAGGCCTTTCACGTTATGGGAGACTAGAGTTGGGTGGTTACCTAGGGAGGTGTAAGCCATCTTTAAAAGTAGAGG
The DNA here is from genome assembly GCA_018402905.1 of Glandirana rugosa. Classification (NCBI taxonomy): domain Eukaryota; kingdom Metazoa; phylum Chordata; class Amphibia; order Anura; family Ranidae; genus Glandirana; species Glandirana rugosa. Next base: position 476,436 of record BLSH010535609.1, read on the forward strand.
GTGTTTTTTCAGAGAAGGTTTCATCCTCCTGTTTGGGTTAAGTATAGTTAAGATGTTGGTGTGCTGTAGCTTAGATTCTCGTATGGTGTTAGGACTGGGGTATATGCTTCAAGATTATTCCTACCCTAAAAGTGCCGTTCCTCCACTGCAACCGTGCCGTGACTGGCGGCTCCCGCATGTATGCGCGGGAGTGACGTCACGCGACTCCGGCCAGTCACAGCGCCGGAGTTGCGGCCCCGGAAGGAATAGGGGTAGAAGATGGATGCTGCCAGAAGAGGGGACATCCCTGGATGCAGCAGGCTTCGTTTGCAGGTAAGTGGCACATAATGGGCTACTATGCGATGCATAGAGGCCCATTATGTTTCTACTTTACAGGGGGACATAGAGGAAGTAAACCCCATCTGGGTTTAACTAAAATGTAGGGTGGTCAGAGATTCAAGGAAGTATGGATATCTGTATTAGCAGGGTATGAGCGTACCTATATATAAGAGCCTGTAGCTCAGATAATGCCGTAATATAACCTGATAGATAATATCAAAGGCATAAAATTAGACAATTAACATGAGGTGTTTTGTAATCCAAGCGTGACCTCAAGACATTTCAAGAAGTTGTAAAACATTGCATTATAAACTTTCAAATTATAATTGTGTTCATCTTCTAAACATTAACCATAAGTATAGAAATAACTGTTGCTGTAACTGTAAATAACAGTAACTGTAACTATAATAGTGGCCCCTGGAAGTACCACGGGTTTGCATATGAGAGGGATGTGAGGTTGGTTATGTCCACCTGGGAAGTCTTAAAGAGGGAGGCAAGCTCAGAATGAACTTACGGTGCCCCCCCCGAAAATGTTGTTCACCTAGATTACATCTAGGTTCTAAGTTGTAAGGCTCTGGTACTGGCTGACGGTGCCAGACAACCTATATAGGTGCCCAAAGGTTGAGGCACATGCTCTCATGTGTACATACAGTTTCAGTAATACAATACCTATTGAATGGAGCCCTTTTATCCTGTAGCGGCTAGTTGAGAGTTGTTGGAGGAGGAGCCCCTAGTCAGTGTCTTGGTGAGAGGATAGATGATATGATGATTGCTGAAGGGAACCGTCCACGAGAGAATAGTGCCTTGCTCTATGAGGGTGGTGGTTGTCCTCCCTTGAATATTGTGTTGTTCCAGATCTGAGACCAACGTGGATTACCAAAAAGGAAAACAGTTAATTATGAACTCAAATTACCAGTTCGAGGTGTAAGCTGTGGTCTCTGTAATGGCTCCCAAGGTATTATGGGTGATCTTGCCTCTGAATCATGTAGGCAGGAGCGGGGTGATTGTGCCGGAGCCTTGTATGTGGCTTAAGTCCTGAGTGGGAGGCCTGGCAAGTGGAGAGCTGGTGTCTGCAGGTGAAGCCTAAGCATATCATATTGTTGTAGGGGGGCCACAGGTGCTGCCAATGAGGAATGACCACATTCACTATATTGGCCTGGTCTGAATGCTATTAATGTCCTCTGCCGATCATCTGGAGTAAGGGTGATGGCACAATGCTTTGGTGAATAGGGCTTCCGGGTCTGCCACAAGATGTTAGGGTCTGCTCAGTGCCAGGTAGGGGACACTGGGTGGGGTACATGATCGTTGCTCAGGTTAGAATGGTGTATCAATAAGTGCCCGTGGTTAAGGTGACTGATGAAAGAACAAAGGGGCTAGGCAAAGAAACAAGGAAAGGAAGATGAACAACTTGACTGTATTATTACTACTGTATTCAGGAGACCCTTTTTATTAACTGTCCCGTCGAGCTCTGCATGGTTGTGGAGCTTTGGTGGGGCTAGTTGTCTGAGGTGGACCATGCCTGGAGTGGTGTGGTCCATCATTGGAGTCTGAGCATTGTCGTCTATTGCGGTGTTCTAGTGTATCCATGGGCTCCTGTCTTTGCTTAGCTGACTTGAAAGGGGTTGGGCGGAATTCCACGTACCAGTCAGGTATTTCCACCAGGGGGATATTGAGGGTTTTACAGAAATGTCTTAGATCTTCCGGGATTCTGAGGTGTGCGGTGCGGCCCTGTGAAGTGGCGGTGAGACAAAAGGGGAACTTCCATTTGTAATGGATGTCTCGTGCACAGAGTTCTTTCAGTAGAGGGCGAAGCTCTCTGCGTCTCTGCAATGTGATGAGAGGTCTTGGTTTATGTTGATGGTTGAGACATTGTATGTAAGTTGTGTTTTGTTGCAGGCTTTCTGTAGAATCTCCTCCTTCAGTTGGAAATCAATTATACAGCATACCACATCTCTGGGAGAGTCTGTCTCTCTTCCTTTAGGTCTCAGAGCGCAATGGATGCGTTCCATCCCAAAGGAGGTGGTGGGGGGTCTATCAAGCAGGTTGTTGAAGATGGTAGTCACTGTCTTTTGTAATTGGTCTGCTTCGGTTGTTTCTTGGAGACCCCTGAGACAAAGGTTATGATGCCTGCCTCTGTTGTCGAGGTCTTCTAAATGGCGATTAAGGTCCCTCATTTGTAGAGTGTGGGTATCCAGGGTGTGGTGCTTGTGTCGTATTGCTACATATTGCTGTGTAGATACAGTTTCCATTTCTTGAACTCTGCCCGTGATCGCTTGTATATCTAAGCGGAGCCCTGCGATGGCGACCGTTACAGTTTCTTTAATATCTGCTGCCATGGAATGAATGTCATGCAAGCTGGGTTGTAGTTGTGGTGATAGGGTTATCCCCCCCATTGCTGGCGGGTCACCTGGGCTGTTGGTAGTGGGCTGTGACATGCTGTGAGTGTGCGCCATGTTGCTTGTTTGCGTTCTGAGAAGGGCCGGGGTCTGCTGGCTCAGTCCCTCTGTTGTGCCGCTGGGGGAGCGGGGAGAGTGAGATCTAGTAGCGGAGTAATCAAGGTATGCTGTTCCCATTGTTGCCAAATAATATTTAAGAAAAGAGTGGAAATAATAATAAAAATAAAAGTAAAAGCACCTCCGTTTTAGGCAGTATGTTCCCTCAGTCCGCGGGATATCTACTTTTAGGCAGCCATCAGCTCCTTTGTCGCTACTTTACCTTGTGAACAGTTCAGTAGACAGTTTGTTGTGCTGGCCGTCAGGTGTAGCAAGATGGCCGCCAGAACCGTGAGTAGGCTGAAGCCTCGGCCTAAATTTTGGGTGTTCCGCTGAGTGGATGGAGGAGCCGGCAGGTAGGTGGTGAGTCTCCCAGCTGAGTCTATTAGAGAGGATTGTGGGTGGGAGGACTGGGATGGATGAAGGTTGGTGTAGTCCCGGGGGGTATTAGCTGTGTTAGGCCTCAATGATGGGTGGCTTTAACAGCACCGCGGCACAGTCTCCCGACCCTTTACCGGACCTCCAAGGAAGCAGGCTTAGCAGCAGTTTAGGGTGGCTTACCATGGCTTTGGAGAGGAGGATGTCACTGGAGGACCAGCGGGCCTCGAGCTCTGGAAGATGGCGGCGGTTGTGATCAGGTAAGTAGGCTGCCGGGTGCTGTGCGTGGTGTTTCCTCACGGTTTTGGCCTTGAGGCTGAGTTATGAGTCGGGAGGATGAGCTGTGGTATTTTTGCGGTTCTGCAGGCTTGTAGGGGCACCAATGGAGGTGGATTGCTGTGTGGGAACCTGGAGCTCTGTTCCTAAGTGTCCTTTTACTAGTACGTCCAGACACGCCCCCCTTTACATGTACTTTTTTAATTGGTGTAGGATATTTTTCAAGGCTTTTAAGGTTATTATGTAAAAGCATTCTCTTCAATTTGCCTTATTTACTAAGCTCAATGGCATTGGCACAGTGGACAACCAAATCATATCCTCGCAGTATTTACTGTACACCTGCAATGTCAGTGGACAACAGTGCATGGGCTACTGTGTGTACAGTATCTCACAAAAGTGAGTACACCCTCACATTTTTGTAAATATTTTATTCTATCTTTTCATGTGACAACACTGAAGAAATTACACTTTGCTTCAATGTAAAGTAGTGAGTGTACAGCTTGTATAACAGTGTAAATTTGCTGTCCCCTTAAAATAACTCAATACACAGCCATTAATGTCTAAACCGCTGGCAACAAAAGTGAGTACACCCCTAAGTGGAAATGTCAAATTTGGGCCCAAATAGCCATTTTCCTCCCCTGTGTCATGTGACTCGTCAGTGTTACAAGGTCACAGGTGTGAATGGTAAGCAGGTGTGTTAAATTTGGTGTTATCGCTCTCACTCTCTTATACTGGTCACTGGAAGTTCAACATGGCACCTCATGGCAAAGAATTCTCTGAGGATCTAAAAAAGAAAATTGTTGCTCTACATAAAGATTGCCTAGGCTGTAAGAAGATTGCCAAGACCCTGAAACTGAGCCAAGACCATACAGCCATTTAACAGGACAGGTTCCACTCAGAACAGGCCTCGCCATGGTTGACCAAAGAAGCTGAGTGCATGTGCACAGCATCATAGTCAGATATCGTCTTTGGGAAGTAGACGTATGCACCACCTGCAACGCAGCAGATGCATTGCAGGTGGTGTGTGCATGCTACTGCGTTGCAGGTGGTGAGTGCTGAGTCCTGGCCATGGTTTGGAAATGGTCTTTGGGAAGAGTCTGGTGTGCTTTGCCTGTTCCTAGTACACCCTGGAAGAATTCCTAGATAACTACTCAAATCAATATTTGAAATGGTATGATCTCGTTAGCATTCTGTGACTGTGCATATGAACTGGCATTCTCAGAAGTGATAGCCTGTCCGGAGGTGCTATGCTTATCACCGACACTGGAGGAGAGCTGTGGGGATGTGGGAAACCCTGGAAATAATCTTAAGCATTTTTGACCACTATATATTAAGGATCCTATTGCTCTGGCAAGATCCTGCTTGTCTCACCCGGATGGTGTGGTGTGTATATCCTTGGGATCTGGAGGTTTCTCTAGTTTTCCTGACTGCTCAATCTGACTGCTCTGAGAAGATTACCTTGCCTTTGGACTTGCCCTGTCATCTCTACAATATTGAGGATTGCTGTTTAGCCATTTATGTTCCGCTATGGACTCTATGTATATTTACTAATGTGCATTTTTTATTATCATATGGTAAAAATGTATAATATATACAGTATGTTCTTTGAACATTTCAATTGTAGTGGAAGGTTAGCATGTCAGATTCTGTGTAACATTTCCTAGAGTTAGATTATTGTGCTAGCTGTCTTTTTTACATTGCATTTATAGTTTAGGTCCTAGAGCAAAATTCCTTTTTTTCTTTTGAAAGTAAAATTGCCACAATACAGAATTAGGGGTATGCACAGATAAGCCAGTTTTGGCCACAGAAAGTGCATGGACATAATGTCTTATGATGCTGCTTTTGAATATGTTTCTAATGATACATTCTCCTTCATATATTGCACAAAATCAGCATGATTTGAATGTTAAACTCATAGGGCAAATTAGGACCACATTGAATATAAATGTATACTATGCTAGATAGGTTCAACTATTGCATTTGATGTGACCACATACACTTTAGACACTTATGTGAGCTGGCAACGAAAGTATGCCATAGTGATTTATCCCTGCTCTTGTTCATTTACTTTAGTAAAAGAGGTATAATGTGTGCAAATACACACAAGAAAAAAATAATAGTAACTGCCTAAGGCTTTCAAATATTTTTAAACAATAGCATTGGATTGTGGTATGATAGGGTAGATTTTTGAGGGTTCAATAATACAGCAGTGTAGGCACATAGTAGGGGCTAAATAATACAGCAGATACATATCTGTAATACAAATTTTTGTTTCTATTTTTGAAAGATGGAAAATGAGTGCTTACCTGTGCCACGTGATATGAGGTTTTGGTGAGCCAGTAGCACGACAAAATAAAGTAATTTCCTCTTGCCGATCTGCAGTTGCATTAAAGGATCGTTGCTGGATTAAGATAGCTGGAGGCACTGAATGAGTTATAAGAAATATATATTAGATAGATGAAACATACTTGTCATTTTATTTATAGAAATAGTGTAACCGCGCTAGGCCAAAGGGTGGAAGTTAAAATGTAGGGGAAGCAGCCATACAATGACCAAACTAAATCATAACAAGGCAGATATGTACAAAAAATGTCGCTAAACCCAATAATTCAAAGGGACAGGAGCCAACCCATCATCTATAGTACTATCGTGATGGTTCTTACAGGTAACCCACCCACCAGGGCAGCATGAATCAACACAATTGAAGTGAAAATATTAGAATAAAAAAAACATAAATATTGGTGAAAACACAAACCAATCCTTAATAAATCAATACTGGTGCTGGTTAAAGTGAAGCAAAGTGGTATTAAGAATGATCACAAATGCAAATGTCCTCATTAAAAAAGAGAAAAAAAGTCCCAAAAATCCGAGTTCATCAGTTTGAATGTAAATGAAATAAGTGGTTAGTTCAAAGTTTTTCAATAAAAAGTGAAAAAATATAGAATGTATAATGGGTGAAAGTAATCCAGTAATCCGGTGTAGAGATATTAAAGCGACAGTGATGACATAAACATGATTTTGGAAATATTGATAAAAAATGTGATAGGTGTGTGAAGGTTAGTGCTTGTCTGGATGATCCAACATCGGACAGAATCAAGGCTTACCAGATGGTAGATATATTCACGCCTGAATATATAAGGATGGAGGGGTCCTCCCACTCTGGACTGGTCTCGTCACACTATCCTTGGAGGGTCCAAACACTTCTTGGATGGGAACGCGTCACACATTCCAATACAACCATATGTCCGACTGATCGAAAAAAATTTGATCGATCTTGCCTCTGGTGTTCAGATGGACGGCGGGTATGGCCAGGATAATCTGACTCCCATCACTCCGCTCGTCAGAGCCGGGAGATCGGAGTGATGGGAGTCAGATAATGAATATATCTATCATCTGGTAAGCCTTGATTCTGTCCGATGTTGGATCATCCAGACAAGCACTAATCTTCACACACCTATCACATTTTTTATCAATATTTCCAAAATCATGTTTATGTCATCACTGTCACTTTAATATCTCTACACCGGATTACTGGATTACTTTCACCCATTATACATTCTATATTTTTTTCACTTTTTATTGAAAAACTTTGAACTAACCACTTATTTCATTTACATTCAATCTGATGAACTCGGATTTTTGGGACTTTTTTTCTCTTTTTTAATGAGGACATTTGCATTTGTGATCATTCTTAATACCACTTTGCTTCACTTTAACCAGCACCAGTATTGAT
>BLSH010535609.1:501960-513158 GCA_018402905.1 Glandirana rugosa
AAACTCTGAACGATATTACAATGTCACAACGGTATACTCATGATCCCCTCTTTGTAGTTTTATTACGAATTCTGACTACTATAATTGAATCAGATCCGTCTCAGTGAATTGATCTCGAGTTCCCTGTGCAAAACTAAGATTTTCCATGTGTAAAAACTTTTTACAATAACAATGATTTACACTAAAAAAAAAAGATACGTCTGTCCAAGACACATACATTTGTCATTTAGACCGACGTTTAATCTACGTAATGGAGGTTTACTGACGAGAAAACATATGACACAAAAAGTAAGAAGAAAAAAATATAAGGAATCTGACTATTCCAGCATCATCTATGTTAGCGTTATAAATTGTCAACCATGATCGGATGCCTTCCCTCTGCACCACAACTCTCTGATTAGAAGTTATCTTTTCACCTTGTGGGCTATACCAGTCTATTGTTTCAGGCTCTCCTAAGACTAATAATGAAAGGAATATAAAAAAAGAAGAATGAAAAACACAGTATACAAAAGAGCAGTCATTTGGAGGTAATGCATCTAATTTGCAGCCAGATTTACTGTTTACATACACAGAACCTGTCTGCATAGAAAAAAAAAATCACATTTAGTAACAATAACATTTTTCAAAAATGTGTACCTTTTAGAATCAAAACGTGTCCCTTGAGCTCTAGTTAAGTGACTCTGCCTAGACTAAGTTAATATCATCAGTCTTAAGCATTATTTTGATGTTTCTCCCCTAGTACTCATATGGCAACACTGTAACATTATAGCAAGTCACAAAGTGGTAGCCTGTGGCAGGAGCTAATCTGTACCAAATATTTGTAAGCACAACCAATAACTGAACTGGCAACAGGATTTGAATGATTGTATAATATCTGAGCCCTGTACAAGCGTCTCAGTTCAGGAAGCAGATGTTTATCCTGGATGATACTTAAACAATGATGGTACTGGTCTTCTTTAAAAAAATACCAAATGAAGGCAATTTCAGTGCTAAGTATGAGGTTTGGGTAGCGGATACCATGGGTTCAATCTTGCAGGTTTGAGATTCATGCTTTCAGGATATGTTTTTAACCATAATGCACTGCATGTCCATTGAACTATGGCCAGCAGGCTTAGAGAGGTCAATAAGGTGGCTTTTGTTTTTTATTTGATATTGATAGCGCCTTTATTTATATTAAACTGTATTTTTTTTGCTGCAAGGGTGTCCTTTAAAAAAGTGGACTTGTTTCAGGGGTGGTATTTGGGAGTTTCCATTTCTTTTGTGTGTATGTGTTTTATGTTCATAATGCCTTTTTTACATTTGGGTGCTTAAAATCTGTTTTTGGAGCTGCCTTGCAACATGTCACTGCATTGTATAAAAGAAAAAAAAGCATGGCTCAAATTCACAGCACCCCATCACAGCCTTCCCCTCATCCCCATAGTAATAAGTTAGCCATCCACCAGTTAGACCTGTTATCCCTGATTAAAACTGCCCTGTTGCTGGCAAGTTTTACACTGCTGTACTCTTTGTAGTATTCTAATTGTCATAGAAATCCTGTGCTACTCAAATGTAATACATTTAAACCCAGCCTTACTATTTAAAACTGTCCTACTTTTGACCAATTGTACACTACTGTATCATCCATGGTCTCCTAATACTGCTGTTGGACAATTTTACACTGCTATGATCATCAGTCCTTTAATTCTTAAAATGAGCTTCATAGAAATAGTGAGCACAGGGACAGTCAACGTGAATCACTGGCCACTTTCTATATGCTGTGAACAATGTGTCTAATACCATTCAATTGTAAAGCATGTAAAGCGACCTGAAAGAAATAGGGATTTTGACTTACCTGTAAATTCCTTATCTTGGAGTACAGTATAGGACACAGAACATGTGTTATATGCAGGCTACTTTCAGGTGACTGGACATTAGCAAAAAACCTTGCTAGGGCTGCCCCCAACGCGCACGCAAAAAAACCCACCCACCATGAGCAAAAGGAGTGAATAAAACACAGAGGGGACAGTCTGTGTCCTGTACTGTCCTCTGAGATAAGGAATTTACAGTTAAGTCAAAATTCCTATTGTCTTAATTGCACAATATATGGTACAGAGCCTGTATTCATTGACCATGGGATGTACCAAAGCAATAAACTGAGGGGTGAGCAACAACATACCAAACAGAGCTGTCAGTGGGTCCACAAGAAAAAAGGAGTACAAAAATGAACAAAAACAGTCAGATAACAGCATGAAGGTTTGAAGTACTTTGCTGCCAAAGCTTGCATCACCCGAGGGCAAAGACTTTGACAGCTTAAGAACTTTCCCTGTCAACTGTCCATTCCGGGTATGTGAAGCTGCAATGTGAGTTTCCATCAAGGAGACTTGTTTCTTCTAGTGCTCCTTGATTTTTTATGGAGACCACTATTGCGGTATTTATCCAGCTGTACCATGACTGGGTGACCTTGCAGAAAGGAGGTCCAGTAATGTGAAAATAATCTGATTTCAGCTTCAGAATGTTGAAGGGAAGTTTTGACTCCTGAGGGGACCAGGTCCTCTGGACAGTCAGGGAATTGTAAACTCTACCCCAGTCTGTAAGGCTAGCATCCATTGTCAATGCCTTTCAGGGTGTGTGGAGGAAAGCCTTTCTCAATTCCAGGGCAAGACAGGAGATCCAACATGCCAGCCATTGTATGGCTGAACAAAAACATTGGAACAAGGATTGGATTTTCTTGTACAGTATGGTTATGATGGATTGGAAAGGGCCTGGAGTGAAATTTGGTAAAGTAATCTATCTTGAAGGGGACTACCATCAAGCGCAGAGGGTCCTTGTGTGGGACGTTAGGGAAGTAACCTTCTCCTGAGGAATGAAGATACTGGCTTGGGCTGTGTGCGAAATTAGAGGCAGGTAATCCAAGCATGTGAGGGCTGGATGGCAGACTTTGCTAAGTTAAATCAGGAATTGCTATGTAGCTTGTTCCCTTTTTTATGGTTTGAGAGAAACTCTGATTGAAGGAGGATTTTGTATTTCGGTGAGCCTTCATGCAAAACCAAGGAACCATAGATACAAGGTGCATTGTATTTGGAGGTGTGGTGAGTTCATTACCAAAGGGGAGTGGACTTCACAAAGTGTGGTGATAGCATTTAAAGATCTTGTTTTCCTTTAATCATCCATTGGGATCTACATTGTATAAACTATCCTGGGATATTAACAACTATAAGAAGTTTTATATTTTGACCTGTCTATAAACACACAGTCTGCAATACACTAGAGGAGCGCTGCTAATGCTGGACTGATTTAATGTAATTTTAAGGCATATTATTTGAAAGGACTTTTATTGTTTATAGCAGCAGCTGATGGTACAATGTATTTTCATAACTTTTGAAATTTTCACGAGCACTGGGTTTAGTGATATCTATTCACTGATAGTATATTTGGCAGTTAAATCAGTGAAAGGTTTGATAAAAACTGAATTTAAACATTGGCAGCAAAGCTTGGCACTGAGGAGTCCTTCAGTAGGAGTTAATCCAGGAACCTGTGATATGAGTGTCCTGGGTTTGTAGAAGAGCCAGAAGCAGGGCAAGCACTTTTGTGAAAACACAGTGTACAGAGGAGAGTATGAATGGTAGTGCTACAAACTGAAAGTCTTGGTCTCCCACAACAAAATGAAGTAAGTGTTGTGTGTGGGATGGATGGGGATTTGTAGATAAGCTTCTTGTATGTCAACAGATGCATACAATTTCCCTTGTCAGAGAGAATCAATGATAGATCTAATTGATTCCATAATGAATTTCATTACACAAAACATGTAGAGATTGCCTCCATTTGGTTTTGGGACTGTGAACAGGTTTAACTAAAACCTTGAAATTATTTTTCTAAAGGAAATGGTGCAACCACTCCTTGTGCCTGAAGCTGGTAAAAGGTGGTCATTAAATCTGACCTGAAGCTGGCAGTAAGAAATGGCAAAGATAGAAATTGTATTTTGTACCCCTTGCAATGACAGATTGGACCAAGAGACCCCAGACATTTTGCATCCATAGTGGCAGAAATGTCACCAGAAGTTGCCCCACTTTTAGGAGTGGGGTACCCCTTAATATGAGTGGGGCCGCTTTTATAGAAGGCTTTAAGGATATGTAATGTATATCACCGTGGATTTTAAGTTTGCTTTAAACTGTCAACAGGAATGCACAAATATATTGTGTAATTATTCCCAAAACATGTTTGAAGGGATAAAATGTATATAAAGCTAGGCACAAATTCAAAATATTATACTATCACAACTACTACTACTACCAGTACTACCAATGATTAAAACAAAGCAATCTAAAAGGAGAACATTACTTACCTGTACATGTAAAATACTTGGACTGTCCCACACTGATTTCAACTTTGCTGAGAGAAATTGAGACTTGCAATATAGCTAAAAAACAGATATACATTTTTTGTCAATGTTGGGTAGATATCTAAGGAAAACATATTAACATGATATGATATTCAAATAAAAATTCTAAAGAATACGTGTTTTGGCAATATTATCTAATATTCAGTCAAGGGAAATATTACTTTTCTGAATCAATATTTTTAACTGGATTTTTGAAGCAGACAAAAGTTTGTCTTTTGTTTTGCTCTTCATTATGTAAAATATTGATTCAGATAACTGCCAAATAAATATTTTCCAAAAGTAACTCTTATTAGAACCCTTGTGAATTTGCAAATTGTCACCAAGGTGAGATTAAAACTCTTTGTAAACATTTGAATTAAAGAAACTAAAAATGTTAGCATTACTGCTTCTTTTTTTTTCACAATAAGTTTTAACTGCTTATTTGCATATTCAATATATTTGATTTTAGATCTTATTTCCCAAAATAAGAAACTAAAAAGGGTTTCATTCACTAAAGGCAAATAGTTTGTCCACTTAGAAAAGTGCATTTTCACTCTGCAAGGGTATTTTCACTTAGTTTAATGAATGGGGTAAGCTCTTTCAACCTCCATCATCCAATCATCAGTAAGTAAAAATGCTGTGTTTTTTTCCTTGCACTGGATGGAGTATTATTTGCAAAGTGAATTTTCAAACATATTTTATTGAAGATATGCATCTTCAAGATCATACATATTAAGGAAAGAAAAAAAAACAGTATACACATGTATAGCAATACTTTGCCATGGCGAAAAGCAACATATCCACAATAGAAAAGGGGTATGGGGAGGAGGGGGGTACAGTGCCGAACTCATGGGGACGGATATGGGGGTAGGTAAGTTAGAAAGACAAAACATAAATAAACTGTCACTATGTGTATATATTGCCATGTAAATAGTGGTTAATTCTGACTTCGAAATTCAGTGTGCGTTGCCTATGCCTTAATGTAGTCATGGGCAATTCCTATAGCGCATAATGTATTGATTATCCTACCCCTGGCTAGGAAGGAGCGTCATCCTTATGTGAGGGGAGTATGCGGGTCTGATTAGGTAGGGGAGTGGTATTCATGCTTTTGCCAATATATTACTCTTGTTATGCTGCTTTGCCAGAAGTTATAGGTTACAGTATCAGTTGTTTGAAAGTGGAGCCAGCAGGCCCATGTTTTAGAATATTTGGAAGGGGAGTCCTTTGCCAAACATATGAGTTCCTCTATTTCAGCTACTTTACGTATGCATGTAAACCATTCAACCAGAGAGGGGATGAGTGTGGAGTTCCAATGGATGGGTATGCACATTGTGGCTGCATTGACCATGTGCATTGGGAGCGATTTAAATAGGCTTTTTCACTAAGGGTGGTGTGGTGTAGTAAGTACTGAGCTGGTCGTTACTTGAGTGATAACAGAATGTACTTTGAACCTAATCAACGTGCATTACCACCAAATATGTAGGAGTGTCCCCAAGGTTTGGTGACATCACCAGCAGCAGTTAGAGATGGAAGAGTTGAATTTGTGTAGAAGGGCAGGTGTCTGATACCACCTGGATATGAGTTTGTACCCATTTTCCTTCACCAAGACATTGACAGATCCCTTGTGCGTATTGCAGAAGACATGCTCCCAGTCTGCCAGGCTTAGATCTTGTTGTAGATCTTTCCCCAGGCCAGACATGCTTTTCGATCACCTGGGTCTTTTTTCATGAAGAGTAAGTTATGAACAGTAGAGATAACATGCTGTTGAGATGAAGACCTGGAGCATATGTCTTTAAGGGGTGTGAGGGGTCATTTGTGAGGGGATGTTTGAAGAGCGGTTTAAGGATCTAACAAAGTGCCTCATTTGCATGTATGTCCAGGGGGTTAGATGATGTTCAGGCCACTTTGAAATAAACTGTATATAGTCCATGAATTTACCTGCATGATAAAGGTGGTGAGAGCGTAATGCAAGACTGTGTGAGGGATCCGTGACTGGGGTGTTGTGCCAGCCCAGAGGAAATTCTGGGTTCATGTGCACCGGTGTTAAAGGACTGGGGACTGATGATATCTTGAGTTTCGTGCATGTTTCCTTAACCTCCCTGGCGGTATGATTATGTCAGATTTTTGCGTCTCAAACCGGTACATTTTTTCGCATAGAAATTTAGCGTTTTATATTGTAGGCCTGTAACTTTTAGGAATAACTCACTTAAATCTGTCCAAACAAGAGTCTAGTAGACATCCCGGGTATGATAAAGTTTGAAACAACAAAATCATAAATTATATTATAATAAATAACTATAAATAATTACCAAAAAAATAATATAATAGTAATATAATAATAATAAAATGTATTCAATAATGTAATCAAATCAAAACACTGAAATTTGCTCAATTGCAGAATTGTCGCTGTCATCACTTTCAGTGTCTGATGATAAGTTTCATCACAAATCATTATCACTCAATTCTGAAAGCTGGTCAAAAAATGCTTTTGACGTAAAGGGAAGCTTTTTGGATGCCATGGACATTCTCAAGTTTCCAGGCAGAAAGAATGACATATATAATATAAGAGTGCATGCAGGGCACTGGACAAAGCACTAGGGACAAAAGGGATGTGAAATGATTTGATACAGTAATGTAATCTTTCAGATTACAGTGTACTGTATGTGTTATGTGTGTTTCACCTTTTGAATTTGCCACTGGGCTCCGCCCCAATGCATCACGACGCTCGCAGGGAACGGAGCCCGGAACCCAGAGGCATTGGGCGAAGATTCCGCTGCAGGACACAGCGGAGGGACATCACAGGATGCAGGGGACAAGGTAAGTAATGCTGCCTGGACCCTGTGATGCGTTACCACTTTTGGTAGTGAAAATGAACCCTAAGCCACACTTGGGATAACCACTAAGGAGGCTACAGCAGGATAGTGTGGGCCAGATGAGCGGGTGTTTTTGGAGAGTTGCTGGGAGATTGACTTGGCTAAGCCAAGGAGTTGTATTCAGGGACAATGCTGAGAACATATTTTCCAGACCTACCCAATTTTTGGCTCTGTCGTGTACATTCCAGTCTATGATCCTGGCCAGGTGGCATGCTCTGTAGTAGTTACACAGATCAGGGAGACCAATGCCTCCTTTCTGTTTAGGTATGGCTAGGTGATCAAAGCTTATTCCTAGGTGTTTTCCCTTCCACAATAACTTTGAGTACATTTGTTTGTAAGTGGAAGAATGCAGGGGGTAGGTGGATTGGGATGGTTTGCAATAGGTAGAGCAGGCGAGGTAGGACATCCATTTTAATGATGGCTGCTCTACCAAACCAAGAAAACCGCAAGTTTCCCCATTTAATGAGGTCTGTTGCTATCGTGCACAGGATAGGTAGGCAATTTGTATCATATAGTTGGGAGAGTTAAGCAGGTAGGTTAATGCTGAAGTAAGTGATAGCTTTTTTTTGTCATGTGAAGGGGAAGTTAGCTTGGCAATTTTTAACTGTAGCGGCGGGTAGGGAGATGTTTAGGTTAAAGTTAATCTTAAAGTTGGAGATGTATTGATACCTGGCATAGTCTTTCAGTAAGTTTTGAATCCTTATGTGGGGCTCCGAGAGGAAAAGTAAAATGTCATAAGTAGAGTTGATCGAACCTCTGGAAGTTTGGGTTCTGCTGGTTCGGCCGAACTTTGGGACAAAGTCCGGGTTCCGAACTTTGACCCAGACCCCGAACCCCATTGAAATCAATGGGGACCCGAACATTTAGGCACAAAAATGGCTGTAACAAAGTCCTGGAAAGTCCTAGAGGTCTGCAAAAGGAAGGAAAATGGGGGTAAGGGTCGGACAAGTGCCCTACAAAGACATGGGGATAGGGAAATAACTTAAAATAATTAAAAAAAAATCACATAAAAAAAATCAAGAATGGAGGTTGATGTGGACCATCTTCAAACTGTGTGAGAAAAGTATAAATTAGCGGGAGAAGCCATAGCAGTGTTCTAAAATCATCTTCAAACTGTGTGTGAAAAGTCTTAATTAGCCGGGAGAAGCCATATCACTGTTCTACAATCATCTTCAAACTGTGTGTGAAAAGTATAAATTAGCCGGGAGAAGCCATATCACTGTTCTACAATCATCTTCAAACTGTGTGTGAAAACTATAAATTAGCTGGGAGAAGCCATATCACTGTTCTAAGAACAGTGTTATGGCTTCTCTCTGCTAATTCATAGTTTTCACACACAGTTTGAAGATGATTGTAGATTCTACAACCATCTTCAAACTGTGTGTGAAAAGTATAAATTAGCCGGAAGAAGCCATATCACTGTTCTTAGAACAGTGATATGGCTTCTCCCAGCTAATATATACTTTTCACACACAGTTTGAAGATGATTGTAGAACAGTGATATGGCGTTTACAGTTCGGGTTCGCTCAACTCTAGTCATAAGCGAATGCTGCCAGCTTTCATGAAGAGCATTTGATATTGAGGCCTTTGACATCCCCATTTTCTTGAATCTGGCACAAGAATGGCTCCAGCGTTAGTACTAAAAGGACAGGAGACAAGAGGCATCCCTGTCTCATTCCATTATGAATGGTGAAGGCATTTGACAGTTGGTCATTGACTCTCGTTCACGCCGTCAGGTTGACCTACAGTGCCATAATGAGCTTGATCAGGCAAACTGGTATACCCATGGCACGCAGAACGGCTTCTATGTAGCCTGTAAAATGCCTTCTCCGTGTCTAGGGACAAGAAAAAATCCTGCTGTGCGGAGGTGGTTAGCCAATGGTGTAGATTTATGGCTTTGATTGTATTGTCACTGGCTTCTCTTCCAGGGACAAAACCTACTCTGTGTTTACAAGCAAATTCAGAACTGGTAGTAGGCGATTGGCTAAAATCTTTGTGAAAATCTTTAGGTCCACATTTAGATGGGAGATTGGCCTGTATTTACTTACATTTGTGGGGTCTTTCCCAGCTTTTGGGATTACCGTGATGTGAGTTTCAAGTAGGTTGTGCTTTGCTGGCGTTGTGTTGGATAGTGAGTTAAGTGCACGTAGAAAGGGTTTCGCAAGAATTTCAGATTATGTTCGATAGTATTCTGACGTGAATCTGTCCGGGCCTGGACTTTTACCCTGTTTAAGGCACTTTACAGCTTCATGAAGTTCTTTAGGGGAGAGAGGTCCTTCCATCGCCCGGGCTGCCGAGCCAGAGATTTTGGTTGGGCAATATTTAGAAAGAAAGTCATGTAAGATGTCTCTGCAGGGATTGTTTAATCCCGCAGGGCGTTCTGCAGGGGGAAGGTTGTATAGGCCATGGTAGTAGCTTTCGAATTGGGAGGCTATGTCTGTGGAGGTTGTTACCAGTTTGCCCTGGGGGGTATTAATATGATGTATCTTGGTGGCAGCTTTCCTGGCCTGTAGAGCTCTTGCTAGGAGGTGGCCACTTTTGTTGCCGTGCTCGTAAAAAAGTTTTTTAGTTAGGATAAACTTTCATTGTACTCTGTGGCCTAATTCTTAAATAAGTAGGTGTCTTGCCTGAGTTAGTTCTTGAAAAGTATGTTGGGCCTGCGATTGCTTGTGGGAAAGTTCTAAAGTCTTAATCTTAATCAGGAGTAGAGTTGAGCGAACCTCTGGAAGTTCGGGTTCTGCTGGTCCGGCCGAACTTCGGGACAAAGTCCGGGTTCGGGTCCGGACAGAACCCGAACGATCGCACAGACCCC
The DNA here is from genome assembly GCA_018402905.1 of Glandirana rugosa. Lineage (NCBI taxonomy): Eukaryota > Metazoa > Chordata > Amphibia > Anura > Ranidae > Glandirana > Glandirana rugosa. The sequence continues at coordinate 512,003 of BLSH010535609.1, forward strand.
AAACCCCATTGAAATCAATGGGGACCTGAACTTTTAGGCACAAAAATGGCTGTGACAAAGTCCTGGAAAGCCCTAGAGGGCTGCAAAAGGAAGTAAAATGGGGGTAAGGGTAGGGCAAGTGCCCTACAAAAAAATGGGGATAGGGAAAATAAATTAAAATCAAATAAAAAAATGGGAAGGGGGTGGGTGTGGAGTAGGAGCCTAGAGGTTGACTAGGCCATGACCGTGGCAGTGTAGGTGGAATTGGCGGTGGTAGAGGAGTAGGAGGAGGTAGCCAACATGGTATTTTTTTTTTGTATTGAGGCCTATTCAAAAAAAGAAGTATATGAATGGCTGTGTGAGTCCGGTCTAAATGTTTATTCTGCACAAGGTACAGACAAGTCTTGTGGGATCCATGCCTGATTCATTTTAATAAAGGTTAGCTTGTCCACGTTGCATGTGGACAAACGGCTCCGCTTGTCTGTGATAACGCCCCCTGCCGTGCTAAACACACGTTCAGACAATACACTGGGTGCAGGGCAGGCCAGCACCTCCAAGGCATAAAGGGCAAGCTCAGGCCATGTGGCCAATTTGGAGAACCAGAAGTTGAATTGGGCAGACCCATCAGTCAGTACATGTAGGCGTGTGCACACATACTCTTGCACCATGTTGCTGAAATGCTGCCTCCTGCTAAGACGTTGTCTATCGGCTGGTTGTGCTGTTTGTTGTGGCGGGCTGCTGACAAAGCTTTGCCACATTTCAGCCATGCTAACCCTGCCTTCTGAGGTGCTGGTGGTGGCACAGCTGCGTTGGTGGCCTCTTCCTCCTCCTCCACCTCTACCTTCACCTTGTGCTTCCGCTGAGCCCCCGGTGTCATTTGGGAATGCCCTCAGCAGCGCCTCTACCAGTGTGCGCTTGTAGTCGCGCATTTTCCTCTCACACTCCAGTGAGGGAATTAAGGACGGCACATTGTCCTTGTAATGGGGATCCAGCAGGTTGGCCACCCAGTAATCAGAGGAAGTTACAATGTGGGCAACTCGGCTGTCGTTGCGCAGGCACTGCAGCATGTAGTCGGCCATGTGTGCCAGGCTGCTGTACCGGCTGATGTACGACGTCACGGACGCGTTGCTGTCGGCTCAACGGGTGTAACATTGAAGGAGACTAATGACCCACCGGT